>ML795434.1:248608-276627 GCA_009831015.1 Picea engelmannii
CTCTAGCTACCTTACATTCCATCCCCCTTATGAAAGTGTTGTCCTTAATTCTTGATGTACAACCATATACCAGGGTCCCATGGATAATTGTGGACCATAATGTTGAAGAACACTGAAGAACCAAGGTCCCATGTAGAAAGGAAATCCACCATGCTGATGTAGTACGACCACCATTGTAAGCCCGGGTCCCATGTCCAAGTGCCCATGTGAGCTCCCCATGGAAGATTTTGGAACCCAATAACCAACTCCAAATGATGCTCCAAAGACTGACACCTATCATGTGGATCCAAATAAGAAGATCCATCCACATAGTGGAAAAGGGTTGTAACATAATTTGGAAGGAATAATACCATTGTAGAATATGTAGATTGAATGATGGTAACTAGCTCCTGATGTCGGACATTGATGTTCTCTACAGAAGGTGGAGTAGAGTCATTAAATAAAATATGAAAGTGGTTGTCATCCCAGAAATGACAACTATCCATATACCAATCATCACAATCTGCCTCAAAATCATACCAAGCATATATTTCTTGATTATATCCATCCCTGAGGCCCTCCATAAGAAATCTCTCCTGCATGTTATTCAATGAATCTTGAATACTACGAAAACTATCATTGAGGCCGTCTGTGAGGCCATGTACAAATGAATCCAATCTATCATCCAATGTCTGAAAAAATTGGGCTTTGAATGATTCAAGAATTTCTTTCAGGTTTTGAGAAGAAATAGCCATTTGAGCATCCTATGAACTCACCCAATAAGTTACGTTATAAAATCGTGGTTTTTTCTGGAAAAACCCTAAAAAACTGTTGAATTTAAAATGCTCATAACTTCACTTCCCAGACTCCGTTTCGGCTGATTTTTTTTAAAAAACTGGGTGAAATTGTGAGAGGAAATCAGATCTGTAATTTGTTTGATAAAATTAGGCCTCTAACTGCTACAGAAATAAAAACAAATTGCGCCACCATCCGCAAAAAAAACCCTGAAAATTGCAGATTTTAAAACTTCAATATCTTGAACTTTCGGACTCCGTTTCGGACGATTTTTTTTTTCAAATTGGGTGTTTTTATGAGAGGAAATCAGATATACAACCTGTTTATGAATACAAAATATCACAATAGATCCAAATATATCTGAATACAATCACCACACAAGATATATGAAACGATATAGAAAACCACAACTTTATTATCAAAACCCTTGAGGTAGGGAAACACCATACAATGGATCCTATTATGGAAGGGATCGTCTCCTGTTCACTTTCCTCTTCGAGGTGGAAACCTCCCAATGAGATTCAACTCCAAATACAATATTTCTCTTCATGTCTCATTACATTACTTGAACCCCTTTATATAGTGCTACCATCACCTAAGAACATTCTAGAGGAGGAATCTTCTAGAAGTAGAACCTTCTAAGAAGTCCTCTTACATTTATTAGATCTAACTACCATAGTGGGCCTTATTTAATAATATAGTGGACCTAATCCACCTTACATTGAATGACCTGCACTATTATCACTATGGGCCCTCTGGGGCCCCCCACTACCTCTCTAGCTACCTTACACGATAGGTATAGATGAGAGTGGTGTACCAATGGTCCAAGACACTTTAACCTCACAAGAGGAAGGTTCTACCTCTTTAGAAAGTTTCCAAATTGTTTATGATTCTCTAGAGGCTTTCCACATTCCTCCTACATATGAGAGACGTATTCTCTAACTGAATTCATCCGAAGAACTTGTTGTTGACACTTCTGGAATACCGATCGGACCCCATTCAGGCCCTGGAGTTGGGGATCCTCTTTGAACTACCGACATATTTATAAGCCCACCTCTCACTGTGCAGGAACTTTACAGCTCAGGGGCAGGTGTTGATATACTTGTCATATCACAAATACCCAAAGTTTCTGCTACCTACAAAGTGCCACCAAACCACTTTTTTGATGCAACCAACTATATCACCATCATTCTAGACACACAGTCTGGTGGTCCTAGCTCAACTTTTTCTATCTATATGGCCCACTCTACTATGGTCCCACACGTTACGACTATTCCTACCAGGAATGTGGTGGTTATAGAAGCTCCCATTGGTACACCACTCTCATCTATACCTATTTCGTCACTTCCTCTTGGGTATCACGCTTTGAATCCTTCCACTTCTATCCCTACCCAGGTTCCATCCAAAGTTTCTGGACTTTTTGTTCCACCTTGGTACAATGTTGCTACCGGTTTTTATCCTACACCTTCCCAGGTCCTCTCCGAAGGGTATTATCAACCTTTTCCCGAGGGATCTGGACCTAGTGGCTCCAATCCAATTGGAAGAACCCAACATCCATTCAATTTTGCTTACCAGATTCCTATTGGAGGGAAATCTAACATTGGGGGGTATCCTCCACGTGGAGGACAACCTCAGGTTGGACTCTATAACCCATTGTATGGACAAAACACATCTGGATCACTATCCCACATTTGGAATCTCCTTGCACAAGGAAATCCACAATCATCAAGGGGGAAACAGCTTCAAAGCAACCCTTTTATAGCCCCTCACTCGGGCTAGCCATCTCCAAGTTCTTTGGGTTCCACGTGGGGTGCACACGTTCAGTATAGTGTCCCTTTTCAAGGGAATAATCCAAACCAACCCAACCCTATGGGATACATGCCTCCACATCCTCAAGTGAATCCATCAAGACACTGCATGTACATGCAGAGTGCTTACGGTCCTACGGGTATACCGATGGGACTTCCTCCCCAAAGTTACCAGTACCCTCAAGTGAATAGACAACTTCCTTTTCTATTAACTTTGGATCTACCCAACTTGTCTAGTATCTTGAATGATTGTATCTTACATTCTCCCCATTTCCCTGTCATACTAGCCAAGCTACCATTTGACATTCCCAAATTTAACATTAAACCGGGAGAAGAGCCAAACAACCATGTCACGACTTTTCACTTTTGGTGCTTGTTTTTGTAGGTGAATCCCCCTGTAGAAAAGTGGATTCCCTCTTGGTCTCTAGACTCCTAAGGACAAGACAGAAAAGTGCTTAACATGGACATTGGCATATTTTTAGATCTAATCAATCTAATGAATGTAAGAGAAGGAGAAAGATATGTACCCTATTAGCAACGTTTGTCCTTGAAAAGTCTTGACTGAGCTTCGATCCTGAGCTCCCTGATAGGTCTTACAAAAAAAACAAAGGTACAAAAGACTTCCTACTCTACCGATATTAGCTCAAACATAGATCCATCTACTGCAGACAAACTCATGTGGAACAAGCATAAATTTGAAAGAAACACGCCAAGCATTGATTATATCAATGAGAACAGCTAAAAATACTTACAATCCTTTGAATGAAGGTGCAATAGCTTCTTCCAGTTCTCCTTGTCCAACCCCTTTGCTCAAATAATCTCCATTGATTGCTTTGATGACATCTCACTCATGAGATCATAAGTTTGATGTAATTCTCAATATCCATTGTACCTTTCACCATGAGAAGGCGTCCTTATATAACCTTGGAGAGGTCCAACCACTTGAGAGATATTTGGGATGAGTTGAGGATTCTTCTCCTTCATTTGAGGATCTCCCCTGAGATCATGCCTTGACCATCTATTCTAATCCAACTACCTTCAGAAATTGAGGGATTCTTCCCTTATTTGCCTCAACAAACCCAGAATTTGCTAAAAAAAAGGTAGTGCTCCCCCAAAAGGGTGCACAGGGCGCTCAAGCACTCCCCCAAAGAGGTTTAGGGAGTGCCAACACTCCCTTACAGTGGGTAGGGGAGAGCTCCTCTACAAAATCCATTTTTTTGTGGTTTTCTCAATGTCAAAAGGCTTGTACTTCCTATCAAGTGATTTCTCTTCTTCCAAACTAACCTTTGAGGTGTCTTAAGTGTCTTTATGATGTCGTTAGAGGCACAATATATGAAAGATAGCAGTATGGTGTTTGTGACACTTGAAACACTTGTGTTCAATATACGACACTTGTGGACAAGATGCATCACTTACAACACTCATAATGATGACACTTGCGACACTATCAGAGTGAGTAATTTTGAGGTGTAACACTTGTCCAACTCTTTTATGGACGACTCCATTCACTTACGACTCTTCCAACAAACTCTCATGGGTTCAGCTGTAATGTGGTACATAGAATTACCAAGAGGCTTCTTTAATGACTTCAACACCCTCACCATGGATTTTCTCACACATTACCAATTGCCCATCTGCTACAATACAGGAACCGAGATTTTGAGTTCCTTTAAGCAATCTTCGGCCACTCATATTTCTGATCACATCTCTGAGTGGAGACGAAGATGACATTTGATCAAACTTGACCTTCCTGATCATTTATTGGCTGAATGGTTCACTAAATAATCTATGAATGAAATCTCCTGTGATATTTCTATGGGTGGCGTTGTCACTGAAGAGCAGGCGATTAGTCGCGCTCAGTACCTAGATCTCATTTATGTGAAAACAAACGGTCTTTATGACTTGCTCCCTGATGCTCCTCACCCTTCTACCACCACTACCTCAACAACCCCAACAGCTTCTCATGCTGCTGATGGTGTGATTGGCATCTTCCATGCTGACTCCAAATCCACATCGACCACTCACACCAATCCAAAATCTCATGCTTTTGATTTTCAAAGTTCTCCGACTCCTACTCCTTCCACTGGCAAAAATTCTGAGGTTAACTCTGTTCAATCCACCCCTACTAGAAAAAATATGTCTATGTAACACCCTGTTTCCCCCAGCTTGTAAATATAACTAGACTGGCCAAGAACTATGACAAACTCATCAATGTGAATATGTGATGTAAATGGACCTTGAGGAAAAGGTCAATGAATGTGAATAACATTTTGAATTTATTGCAGGACTGCTGAGAGGGGACGTCCAGAAAAGAGACCACGATGGCGGCGGAAGGCACCTTAAAAGGTGGCGTTAACTTCCACCGAGAATTAATACTGTATTTGGACTCTACTGGCCCGAAGAACCAAAAGCGGCTTGTTGGCCCTGAATTAAATGTCTCGTAGGCTGGTAGGTAGATGGTTTAATGAGGGATGGGAGGTGAACCTCCAATCCATAGAGCCATTAGGCCTGATCAGCACGAGGGTAATCGCGCCACACGCAACCTCGTAAGAGGATAAGGCATGGGGTAGAAGTGATTGTGGGGGCAGACGTGAGGGGAGAACTTTGGCATTACGCAGAGTGGGTGATAGCAGAGAGGAAGGATTGCAACCTTCGCTCCTGGTCACTGGAAAACAGAGACGCAGTCTCATAGCATCATGGTCTCAGATCGAGGGTGGCATGGATGATTTTAGGGGCTAAATTTCACTCGTGGGATAATTTTCCATGGTTTTTCCAAAAACTAGATTCGCTATTTTAAAAATGATTCCCCCAAATTCTATAGGATAAAATTATTTTACCTTAAAAATCGCCAAAATTTTATAAAAAACTATATAAAATACTTATAAATTTGAATATTTTTACAAAAATATTGCCAAACATTTATAGTTGGAATATGAAGGATTAGTAAGATTCGCCAAGGTTTCTACATTTAAAAAAAAAAATCCATCCTTAAAATCATCCCTGGGGGGTGGCTAGTGGTAAATCCACTAGGAGTCGCTAAGCCTACAGTTGGGTGGAAACGAGCACCCATCTGAGCAGTTGCTTGACCCTGGTGTTATCTCTTATAAGTGTTTTGCCTCTGGCATCTTGATATATATATATATATGTGTGTGTGTGTGTGTGTGTGTGTGTGTGTGTGTGTGTGTGTGTGTGTGTGTGTGTGTGTGTGTGTGTGTGCGCTTATTCTGATAATTATGCTCATAACTTGTGAAACTGTGAATGATTTTGTTATAAGAATGATTGTATGGTGTTTTGATCAGTACTAGTAGTTGTATATTTATATGGAAAGACTACGTATGATTTATGTCTTCATGAATTTGTTATTTGTGTGCGTACTGATCAAATTCAGACTTTAGGTCTCGTTCTCGGGAGGACGACATCCTTACATACCTCAGGTAGTACCCTAAGTAAATCTCCCCATAGAAATACCTTCCTTGAAAAGCCCATCAAGAACCGGGAAGGCGGTTGTGAAGGCATAAGGCCTTAGTAACCCTGCATAAGGAGGAACGATCCTCTTGAAAACCGAGATGACAACATAAGGATAAAGTAACAAATCGATGGATGAGATCCCATTGGGAGATCTGTGGTCACTCATGATCGTCAGATCGGAGGAAGGAGATGGAATGTTAAGTACCTTAACCTTATAGGTATTAATCGACAGACGAGACTTCGTCAGGGAATCCACGGTCACCCATGACCATTAGATTTATAAAAGAAAGTAGGGCATTAAAATGCCTTACCCCTTTGTTTTCTGTGTCTTCATGGGCAACGAGGAATTTGGGATCGTATATCTTGAAGGTCCATGAGATTATCTGGATCGTGGATCTTTTCCACTTCCAAGGAGTCGTGGAAGAACGCATGGGTAAGAACCGATCTGGGTCATCAGACCTCAGCTGGAAAAACTCGACAGTCGTTGGATCTATCTGGTGTTACCCAAGGGTTAAAAACCCCCGTGAATCGAAAATCGTGAGTTCGAGATTCCTGTTGAAAAGAGTTCAGGACTATCCATTATGGAAACCCCGGAGTAGATCTAAGCCATCTGATTAATGGAGGCCACGTGTTGTAAGATCCCCCATTTCTGGAAATCAGGAATCACAAAATCAGGATTTCTGTTGACAAGAGATCGGGACCTTCCATTGTGGAAATCCCAGGATAGATCTAAGTCGTTCGATTGATGGAGGCCACGTGTCGTAAGATCTCCCATTACGAGAAATCAGGGATCATGGAATTGGGAGTCTTGGTGACAAGGGATCGAGACTCTCCAAGGTGGAAACCCCAGAGCAGTTGTGGGTCATCCTATTTAAGGAGGTGATGTGTCGATAGATTACCCATTTCGGGAAATCGGGAATCAGGGATTCAGGAGTCCTGTTGAAAATAGGTCGAGCTATCACCTTGATAAATCCAGACGGAAGAGAGGTTGTGGTCATATGGGAAGAGGTCATATCAACCAATGCTTAACCCAAGGGGCTAATCTCCGATCAAGGTTCATTCAACACTTCAGCATTTCAAAATTTGGGATACCGAAGGGACATGTTACCCTGTGCTCTCAAACCCTGAAGTCCAGACTTATAAACCTCGATATGTTAGCATGTGGTCAGGCTCTGACGAATGTTCAGGATCCTCTCGGAGGATACTGGGTCTGGGATGACCCTGCGATGTGAGGTAGAGATGCCAACTTTACACTGGGGCATGAATGCGCATAAAGGTAAGTAGCGAGCATATCTGGATGGCCAGAGTCCACCCACTCAAATCTACGGCTGAGGATTCATTCTAGAGCCACCTTGCCATTCTACGTTTAATGGGGGGGGGTCTAGAATTGGACATGCAACTCTCGAACGGTCGAGATTAAATCATCATGATCAATGACGCTCAGGTCAATTCTGGACCCCCCTTGCCATTCTGCCTTTAATGGGGGGGGGGGGTTCGGAATAGTGTGGCATGTGAAGTGGGCCCCCCCTCCTGTCATGTCAACTACCGTGTCGAGTTTCCCTTTTCGCCACCTGTATTCCACTTAACTGCGTGACGGGGCCTATTCTCATTGGCAGTTGTCCACCCCTGTTGAGATTTGTTCCTATTGGCCATTTGCTAACCCTGTAGGGATTCGTCCCCATTGGTCAGTCTCTAGCCCTCTCGAGGTTCAATGGTTGCAAAGTCAAACGTTTAGACATTACTGTAGTGCCGAGGTGCGAAATACAAATAGGCATTGCGTTCAAATTGAACCGTGAACATGACCCGCGACCACATGGGAGCAGGGAGAGAGAAAGAGCCAGCTTACGCTGGTCCTCCATGGATATTTTTAGGGCTTATGATTTGGCAGAAGACTAGAAAAATCTGATTATGGTAGTGGGTATGTGACAAAGTGGTATCAGAGCATGGTTACCACACTCGGCCTGATTGGGCTCATGCACGAGTCACGCATAAGCTCCATTCAAAGTACTCCTATGAAGAGTAACCCCCTAATGTAACTCTCTTGTTTAGGATTGAAAACTTGGAAACGAGAACCCGACTGTGTATGCATGTGAAAGAGTTATAAATTATGCACAAATTATGAAAATGTATTTAACTCTTGACTAATAGCTAGCGTTTGTCTTTTCACTCAAGTAGACGATCAACCACGGGAATCGACAAACGCAGAGTATGGTGACTCACCAAGAGATGGGAGAAGGATCCCACAATAGAGATGAAGAGTCTGATGAAAGGAGAGCAATAGGAACCCCTCCAGATCTAGCTGAGAATGTGAGGATTCTCATGGTTGAATTGCAAATATGCAAGGTCGACAATGAAAGGATGATGAAAGAGAAAGAAAAGCAAACTGAAATTAATGCAGTTTTACTACAGAGCTTATCTGACCTACAACAACAAATGCAGCATGAACCCTAGATGCAGAAAAATGATCGTGTCGGTGGCCATACTGAGAGAAGCACCTCAAGAAAGGTCCACCCCAGAGGTAAAGAACCAGTGCCAGACAATTCCACTGAGAAGGAAGTTGGCGATTCAAAAGGCTCTTCCAGCAGCAGGACCAGTTCCTATTCTCAAAGAAAACAAAAGAAGCAAAAGACTTCCAAGGGTCATAAATTTGAGGAATTCAGAAAGGCCAAGCTCCCTCCTTCGACGGTGAGATAAAGAAGGGAGAGAAGCCGAGGCCTGGCTACTTGGACTGAAGAAATACTTCAGAGTCCATGATTTTTCAAAAAATTTGAAGGCCCAAGTGGCCACTTTCAATCTGAATGGAAAAGCTTCCATCTAGTGGGAAGATCTTAAGAGCATGAAGGGGGTCCGTGAGGAGGACCTGTCTTGGAAACGGTTTGAGAAGTACTTCCAGAAGAAGTATTTGTCGGAAAGATATTTCGACGAGAAGGATAAAGAGTTTTATGAACTCAAACTAGGACAACTACCTATAGAGGAATATGTCAACCAATTCCTTGACTTATTGAGATATGTACCCTACATCAAAGTAGAGAAGGCGAAAGGGAAACGCTTCATCAGTGGGCTACCCAAGGAATACTGGAACAGAATTGAATTTGACAAGCCAAAGACCTTAGAAGACATTATACGAAAGGCAACCTATTGTCATGAACAATATGGACATTGGGCAGAGTCTCGTGGAGACTGGAAATAGAAGAGTGGTTCAAGATTTCAAAAAAAGGGGAGAAAATCCTCAGGATTTAAAAACTACAAAAAGAACCCCAGAATGAAATTTCCAACCCGGAGTGTACTCCAGCAGAACTTTCCCTCGGTGGACGGAAATAAAATTTCTGGACCTATATCAGTGAAGACTAATAACCCAAAGAAAGAACTTCTAAAATGTTGGGGTTACGGAGAAGAGCATCTCCTGAGAGATTGTCCACATCGACAACATAACAGTTGGAAAGTTTATAACATGGAGGAAGCTACCACAATCAATGATGTGGCAAGGAGTTTGCCGCAGATTTATGTAGCCTTGGATAATAACCAAGTTGACGACCAAGCTTCAGTGGTGGAAATAGAAGGTATGATTTTTCAACCATCTGGTGTCTGTTTTGATTGACCCTGGTTCAAATTTGAGTTATATAGCCCCTAAAGCTGTTGATAAATGTAAGCTACATCCATGAAAGCAAACTAAGATATGGTTGGTACAGTTAGCCACTGGCACCAAAAGAAGGGTAGCAGAGGTCATACCAGCCTGCCAATTAATGTTGAGTGAATTCCCCACCCAAGCAACCCTTAATGTATTACCCCTAGGATCATACGATCTGTTGATTGGTATGGACCGGTTGGTCTCCCATAAAGCCAAACTAGACTGTTACCATAAAACCTTAGAATGTGTGAGCAAATAAGGAAAAAGGATAACCCTTCAAGGGATCCAAAAACTGGTCTCGATGAGGAAAATATCAGCCCTGCAAATGAGAAAGTATTGTTGAAAGGGATGTCCCCTATATGCAATACAGGTATTAAAAACAATCGAAGGTGCTAAACCAAGCCCTGATGATCACCCTATCCTGAGAGAATACAGAGATGTGTTTTCGAAGGAAGTACCAGGCCTACCTCCGAGAAGAGACATTGACTTCTCGATAGAGCTTGCACTAGGAGCAATGTTAGTGTCTAGGACACTCTACCGGATGAGCACACCTGAGTTAGTGGAACTCAAATTACAATTGAAAGAAATGATGCATAAGGGTTATATTCGACCCAGTGTGCCCCCATGGGGAGCACCAATCCTGTTTGTGAAAAAGAAGGATGGCACCCTTAGACTGTGTATAGATTATAGACAACTTAATAAAGTAACCATAAAGAACAAGTACCCCTTGCCCAGGATCAATGATCTATTCGATCAGTGGGGAGGCACGTCTATTTTCTCAAAGATTAACTTGAGGTCAGGATACCATCAAGTCCGAATCAAGGGTGAAGACATCCATAAAACCACTTTCCAGACATGGTATGGTCATTATGATTTTGCGGTAGTGCCATTTGGGTTAACCAATGCCCCTGCCACTTTCATGTGATTAATGAACAATGTACTCAGTAAATTTTTATATAAATTTGTACTAGTCTTCATTGATGACATATTAATCTACTCTAAGAATAGAGAAGAACACGAAGAGTATCTCAGACTTGTGCTACAAGTGCTAAGATAGCATCAACTCTATGCTAAATTCAACAAATGTCACTTCTTTCAGAAGCAAATACATTACTTGGGACATGTTCTGTCTGAGGAAGGGGTAGCAGTAGATCCTGACAAGATCAGGTCTATCATGGAATGGCCTACCCCAAAGGATGTCTCATACATCAGATCCTTTATGGGTTTGGCAGGATACTATAGGAGATTTATAAAAGGATTCTCCAAGATTGGTTGTCCAATCACTTCCCTCCAGAAGAAGGGGAAAAAATTCATGTGGACACAACAATGTGAAGAAAGATTTCAAACCTTGAAACATCTACTAACCCATGCACCCATGTTGAAAATTGTTGACCCAGAAGCTGACTTCCTTGTGTGCACAGATGCCTGCAAGGAAGGGCTCGGAGGAGTCCTTATGCAGGAAGGAAAGGTGATCTACTATGAATCCCGAAAATTGAATGAGTATGAAGTCAACTATGTGACCCATGATCTAGAACTGGCTGCCATAGTGCATGCCTTGAAAATGTGGAGGCATTACCTCCTGGGAAGGAAATTTGTACTTATGACAGATCACTGTGGATTGCGGTATTTGTTTGATCAACCAAAGCTCAATGCTAGACAAGCTAGATGGATGGTCCTCCTTAGTGAGTTTGATTTTGAAATCAAACACATTAAAGGGAAAGAAAATAGGGTGGTCAATGCCCTTAGCAGGAGAATGAGAACGATTCACCTGGCAGCAGTGAGTACCTGTGAGACAAATGTCAAGGACAGAGTCAGAAATGCACAAGAAACATATCCCTTCGTTCAAACTGTGACCCTGTACCTACAACAAGAACCCACTGAAGTAAAATATGAAGGCTACCAGATGATCAAAGGAGGTCTTCTCACCTACAGAGATATAATGTACATTCCAAATCATTACGACTTGAAGAGGTTCATCATGGATGAACTACATAAAAGACCCTACACTGGTCACCCAGGATACCAGAAAATGATCACTGCCACCTGGAAACATTTTTATTGGCTTGGATTGAAGAAGGACATAGCCAAATATTTGGCCCAATGCATAGAGTGCCAATAGGTTAAAGCATAACATCGACACCCAGCAGGACTATTACACCGTTTACCCATCCCAGAATGGAAATGGGAAACCATCTCCATGGATTTTATCACTGGATTACCAACTTCAACCAAACAAAATGACGCCATTATGGTGGTGGTGGACAAACTGAGCAAGTCTTCTCATTTCATCCCCATCAAATCAACCTGCAAGGTGATAGATATCGCCCAGATATTCATGAAAGAGGTGTTTAGACTGCACGGTATGTCGAAAGAGATAGTGTCTGACAGAGACACAAAATTTACTTCCAACTTTTGGAAATCACTGATGGCTGGTTTGGAGACCAAATTGTTGTTCAGCATCGCCTATCACCCTCAAACCAACGGACAGACAGAAATAGTGAATCAGATATTAGAGGATATGTTATGGAAGCATGTAATGCATCAACCCAGGAAATGGGAAGACTACCTGCCATTGGTAGAATTTGCCTACAACAACGGCTACCAAGCATCCCTAAAGATGAGTCCCTTCAAGGTCCTCTATGGTAGACAGTGTAATACTCCAGTCAGCTGGAGTAATCCTGTAAGTAGGATTTATTTTGGACCTAACATGTTGAAAGAAATGGAACAACAAGTGACTCAGATAAAACAAAATCTGAAGGTCGCTCAGAACCGACAAAAAAGTTATGTTGATCAAAAGAGAACTCCAAGAGAGTTCAAAATTGGAGACCATCTATATCTCAGAATTAAGCCTAGAAGGAATTCCATGAGAATGGAGCTTGTGCCAAGTTGGCACCCCGATATTGTGGACCCTTTAAGGTTCTAGATAGAGTTGGACATGTAGCCTATCGGCTAGCACTTCCTCCCACAGTAAAAGCACATAATGTTTTCCATGTTTCATTATTGAAGAAATATGTACATGATGCTAATCATATAATTGACTGGTCTATGATCCAGGTGGAACCGGAGGGATAATTTCTATGAGAACCGCAATGCATATTGGACAGAAAGGAAACCCCGCTCTGGAATCGAACCATTGCACAGGTCAAGGTGCAGTGTAAGCATTTTGGCCCAGATGAGGCTACATGGGAAATGGAGGATGCCATGAGACAGACATATCCAATTTTGTTTACTTATGTACATACCATTCATGTTAGTAGATAATAACATCGAGGACGATGTTCCTTTTAAGGGGGAGGGAATTGTAACACCCTATTTCCCCCAGCTTGTAAATATAACTGGACTGGCCAAGAACTATGGCGAACTCATAAATGTGAATATGTGATGTAAATGGACCTTGAGGAAAAGGTCAATGAATGTGAATAACATTTTGAATTTATTGCAGGACTGCTAAGAGGGGACGTGCAGAAAAGAGACCACGATGGCGGTGGAAGGCACTTGAAAAGGTGTCATTAACTTCCACCAAGAATTAATACCATATTTGGACTCCACTGGCCCAGAGAACCAAAAGCGACTTGCTGGCCCTGAATTAAATGTCTCACGGGATGGTAGGTAGATGGTTTAATGAGGGATGGGAGGTGAACCTCCCATTCGTAGAGCCGTTAGGCCTAATCAACGTGAGGGAAATCGCGCCACATGCAACCTCGCAAGAGGATAAGGCATGGGGTAGAAGTGATTGCGGGGGTAGCCGTGAGGGGAGAACTCTGGAATTACGTAGAGTGGGTGATAGTAGAGAGGAAGGATTGCAACCTTCGCTCCTGGTCACTGGAAAATAGAGACACAGTCTCACAGCATCATGGTCTCATCTCGGGGGTGGCTAGTGGTAAATACGCTGGGAGTCGCTAAGACTACGGTTGGGTGGAAACGAGCACCCCTCTCAGCAGTTGCTTGACCCTGGTGTTATCTCTAATAAGTGTTTTTCCTCTAGCATCTTGATATACATATATGTGCTTATTCTGATAATTATGCTCATAACTTGTGAAACTGTGAATGATTTCGTTATAAGAATGATTGTATGGTGTTTTGATCAGTACTAGTAGTTGTATATTTATATGGAAAAACTACGTATGATTTATGTCCTCATGAATTCGTTATTTGTGTGTGTATTAATCAAATTCAGACTTCAGGTCTGGTTCTCGGGAGGACGACATCCTTACATACCTCAGGTAGTACCCTGAGTAAATCTCGCCATAGAAATACCTTCCTTGAAAATCCCATCAAGAACTGGGAAGGCAGTTGTGAAGGCGTAAGGCCTTAGTAACCCTGCATAAGGAGGAACGATCCTCTTGAAAACTGAGATGACAGCATAAGGATGAAGTAACGAATAGATGGATGAGATCCCGTCAGGAGATCTGTGGTCACTCATGACCGTCAGATCAAAAGAAGGATCTAGAAAGTTAAGTACCTTAACCTTATAGGTATTAATCGACGGATGATATTTCTTCAGGGAATCCGCGATCACCCACGACTGTTAGATTTGTAGAAGAAAGTAGGGCGCTAAAATGCCTTACCCCTTTGTTTTCTGTGTCTTCGTGGGCAACGAGGAATTTGGGATCGTAGATCTCCAAGGTCCATGAGATTATCTGGACCGTGGATCTTTTCCATGTCCAAGGATTCATGGAAGAACGCATGGGTAAGAACCGATCTGGGTTGTCAGACCTCGACTGGAAAAACCCGACAGCCGTTGGATCTATCCAATGTTACCCGAGGGTTAAAAACCCCCGTGAATTGGGAATCACAGGATCGGGATTCTTGTTGACAAGAGTTCGTGACTATCCATTATGGAAACCCCAGAGTAGATCTGAGCCGTCCGATTAACGAAGGCCACGTGTTGTAAGATCCCCCATTTTGGGAAATCAGGAATCGCGAAATCGAGATTTTTGTTGACAAGAGATCGAGACCTTCCATTGTGGAAATACTGGGATAGATCTAAGCCGTCCGATTGACAGAGGCCACGTGTCATAATATCTCCCATTATGGGAAATCAGGGATCACGGAATCAGGAGTCCTGGTGACAAGGGATCGAGACTCTCCAAGGTGGAAACCCCGGAGCAGTTGTGGGCCATCCGATTTAAGGAGGTGACGTGTCGATAGATTACCTGTTTCAGGAAATCGGGAATCAAGGATTCGGGAGTCCTATTGACAATAGGTCGGGATCTTGCCTTGATAAATCTCGACGGAAGAGAGGTTGTGGTCATATGGGAAGAGGTCATGTCGACCAATGCTTAACCCAAGGGGCTAATCTCCGATCGAGGTTCGTTCAACACTTCGGCGTTTCGGAATTTGGGATACCGAAGGGACATGTTACCCCGTGCTCTCAAACCTAGAAGTATAGACTTATAAACCTCAAGATGTTAGCATGTGGTCAGTATCTAACGAATGGTCAGGATCCTCTCGGAGGATCTTAGGTCTGGGATGACCATCCGATGTGAGGTAGAGATGCCAACTTTACACTGGGGTGCGAATGTGCATAAAGGTAAGTAGCGAGCAGATCTGGATGGCCAGAGTCCACCCGCTCAAATCTACGGCTGAGGATTCATTCCAGAGCCCCCTTACCATTCTTCCTTTAATGGGGGGGGGGGTCCGGAATTGGACACGCAACTCTCGAACGGTAGAGATTAACTCATCATGATCAATGGCGCTCAGGTGGATTCCGGACCCCCCTTTCCATTATGCCTTTAATGGGGGGGGGGGTCCGTAATAGTGTGGCATGTGAAGTGGGGCCCCCCTCCTGTCATGTCGACTACCGTGTCATGTTTCCCTTTTTCCCACCTGTATTCCACTTAACCACGCGACGAGGCCTATTCTCACTGGCGGTTCTCCACCCCTGTTGATATTTGTTCCTATTGGCTATTTTTTGACCCTGTAGGGATTCGTCTCCATTGGTCGGTCGCTAGCCCTGTCGGGGTTCAGTGGTTGCAGAGTCGAACGTTTAGACATTACTGTAGCGCCGAGGTGCAAAATACAAATACACACTATGTTCAAATTGAATCGTGAACATGACCTGCGACCACATGGGAGCGGGGAGAGAGAAAGAGCCAGCTTACACTGGTCCTCCATGGATATTTTTAGGGCTTCTGATTCGGTAGAAGACGAGAAAAATTTGATTATGGTAGTGGGTATGTGACAGTCTAAAAAATAAAAGGGTAAGAATAAGGAGGATATAAATAATAATACACAATCTGATAAACCCAAGACCCAGTCTGTTGATGATAAGGATAACAATAAACCTTGATATCCTTGCCTTATCTGTGGTGATGATCACTACATGAAATATTGTCCAAGACGTGTTGAGGTCACTAAGTTCCTTCAAGGGACTGAAAAACATCCCACACATGTCGTTTTGTCACAAACTTTCCCTTCTCAACAACAGGATCAATTGGTCATTCATGACCAACCCTCTCCTTCCACCACTTCATATGTCCTTATGTGTACTGGTAATTCTAACATGAATGATGCTTCCATCACCACTCAAGCCAAAGATTATTCTCCTTCAAAGGAGAAAGTTGACGATTTACCACCTTCGTTTGTTCAACCACCTCCTTCAACTTCACCTCCCAATGTTCCTCTTCATCTCAAACGATCGGGTCCCGATACAGTTCTCCTCCCTCATCCAAAGGGCGTTGTTTGAAAGTATGCCTTCAATCCTCATGCACGTGTTGCTCAAAACTACATTATTGTAGAAGATCTTGCGCAAGCACCCTCTGCGATGTCAGCTCTCAAAGTCCTTCAATGTTGTCACACTCAATGGAAGGCACTGTTAAAGGCCATCGGTGGAATTGTTCCCACAGATACGAATTTGATAATATTTGACTTGGAAGATCACATTCCAAGGCTAACTCTTCAGTTAGCATTTTAGATTCAAGTTGTTGTCGAGAACAAGAACATCTGTAGAAATGTTATTGATGAGGGCACCTCGACGTGTGTCATATTTGTTGCTTGTTGGAAATCCATTGGCTCTCCCCCCCTCACTGAATCACACAATACACTTAAGGAATCCAATGGTTCTAGTTTTAAACCCTACGATGTTCTTCCCTCATTTTATATTACGTTGGAAGGAAAATTGGTCAACGTAGAGGTCGAGGTCTTTGATGCACCTCTTGACTATAACCTCTTACTTGGTCGTAGCTGGATTGATTCCATGTGTGTCATCGTGTCAACCCTTTTCCATGTATTATGTTTCCAACATCAAGGAAAATTCGTTATGGTTGACCAACTGGCCTTTTTCAACTCTGATTCTCGTACTAGAAACTTGCCATTTATCTCAAAGACACCTCCTGGGTACAAGAATGTCAGTGTGGGTCTTCTGAAATATTCCACTTTAATGGGTACCTTCCCAATACCACCACCCAATGTTCCACTTCCATTTGTCACCTTGATCAACATGATTTCCACCTCCATCCGTGAAACCCCCTCATCTTATGAATCATGGATAGTACCCGATCCTGGTGATTATCTTCTCTATGGTGAAAAAATCCATTTAAGTCCAGTTGAATATGCTTATCAAACCATTCAATCGATAACCCCTTCTACTCCCCCTCCTGGTGACTCATCTCCCAATCTGTTTCATGTAATCTTTCCTATGGATAAGATGATCATGTCGTTTATGTCCATGGAAGACTCCCCATGGGACGATGGACATCATCGTCCCATTGTCTTCCTAGAGAAACACACCATTGAGAGTTACCAATGGATTTTGACTCCGTCAACCATTGTTGTCATTTCCTCTATTCTCGAGTCAACACACGATGTGCTTTATGAAGGGAACTTGAGTAACATTTCAACCACCGTTCCTCTTGACATATACCTTAAACCTGGAGTCATCGAAAATGTTCACATCAGAGCCGCATGTTCCGATGATGAAGTCATCAATTATAAAGCTATTTTTCAATAATTCTGTGGTGTTTTTGCTTGGACCTATCAAGAGATGTCGGATATTGACCCTGATATCATTGTACATGAAATTAAGACCTACCCAGATGCTAAACACCTTTGGAAAATACTTCTCCCAGTCCACTCTCATAAAGTCGTTGATATCAAGCTCGAAGTCAAAAAAATTCTTAAAGCTGACTTTATCTATCTTGTCTCTTTAACCGAATAGGTATCCAATCTAGTTCCGGTCCATAAAAAACAAGGCACAATCCCTGTATGTGTCGATTATAGGGATATTAATAAATCTTTTCCTAAGGACAACTATCCAACCCCCTTCATTGACCATATCATCGACGATTGCGCCGAGAGTGAAATATTCTCTCTAATCAACGGTTGTTACACATTATTTTAGTCACCCTGATGATGGTTACATAAACATGTGTTCAGGTTCCCAATATGATATTTTGCCTGAGAAAAGAAACCTCTTTCCATCCTTGCAAGATGCACTTTTGGAAGGCCTCCGCAGGCTGCTCCCTTTACACAGTGAAGAAATCCCTGATTTCTACAAGTTGAAATATAGCCAGACTAGGGGATTTCCATAGGCTGCTATATAGGCAGGTTGTGGCGGCATTTTAAAACTAAAAGAGGAAAGAAGTTCTAGCAGCTTCTAGAAGTGGAATCTTATGGAAATATGAGGTGGTGTCCATATGGTTACGATCCTACTGACTTCTCTAATTTGATGGGGTCATCCTCATCTCTTTAACCACTTCAGCTTCTTTTATATAATGATAGGCTTCTCATGAAAAGGTTAGAGTTACAAGCATAAAGAAGCATAGAAAATTGATGAAAGAATAGGTTGAAGATTGTGTGAAGAATCCTATTTCAAGTGATGCTTGAGGTCTCCATTCATCCATCAAGATTTTGTGAAAAATCTTCTCACAAATGTCAGAGAAAATATATGTGTGTGTCAGAAAAAAGGGCCACTGAAAGGGAACTTGTGACATCAAGGCGATTCAGTTGTATTTTATAGCTTTCATTAATATAATACGGTGGCATGTCTCTTTCCCATAAAATGATTGATATTTTATTACATGACTCCTTGATCACATGTTTAGGTTTTCATTGAATTTCACTATTACTGCTTTCACGTTGGTTGATTTGTGTCATTGCATATCTGATCTCACAGGAACATTGGAGTAAGGCAGGATCAACAAAGACATAAGTAAGTGATTCATAAGGTATGTTATCTATTCCTTCTTTGGTAGTTAAACTCAATGATTGTAACCTAGGGAAAGTGTCTTGTTCTGTCTTGTTTTGTTCTAGATCCAGGTGGATCTAGGGGGATTAGTTCATGCCCACATCTATCAATTTACCTGTTAACAAAATTTCCAACTCTATTGGGGAGATACAATTTGATCGTGGGTTTTTTTTGGCCATATTATCATAGCCTATCTTTTACATTATGTTTCAATGTCTGAGTCTGTGGGAGATCCAATTAGGCTCACTGGATTTAAAATTTTCCTGAGACCCTTTGTCCTTGTTGAAAATTTTTCTATTTTGTGAAAGACTTATGCACTGCACCTTATAGGTAGATCATGAAAACCTTCTATTTCCGCACCCTAGTGGCTTGTTTCAGTGTGGGATTTCCACGACTTGCATGATTATTGACTTGCGAAAACCATTCATTTCCACACTGTGTTATATTGCCTGCCCACGGCAACGTTTGAAAACTTTTTGGATTGGGTATTGACCTCTATTGTTGCCCAGTTGTTACTTCGGTCAACTGGAAAAGGGTTTTTAATACCATTTCTTGACCGCTTCTGATTGTTTCAACTTGATCTTGATTGATTTCGAAGATCGAATGCCTCTCTTTTGATATTTTTTCAATTTTTGTTTTTGATTTTTATCAACAAGGATATAACCTTTGGACTTGCGTATGAGTGCTTGATCGATTAAAATTATTCATTTGGAGTTGGAATTATAGGTTGGTTACACCTTCTGGATTGCTTAATGATCGAAAAACCATTTTCTTGTTTACATTTGAAGAAACCTTTTCTTGTCATTTTGTGTTTCTATCTTCATTGAAAGATCGATTTGGGTGCTTGTTGAGTGTTTTCTTTTCATTGATTCTTCATCCTTTCTTAGTTCTATCCCTGTTTGGTTTTTCGAAAGGAAAAAATTAAAGTCTTTTAATTCTTTTAGGTGATCATTTATGCAGAAAATATTGGCATTCAAAAAATTTGAAAAAGAAAAAATAGTGAAATTATATCGTTTATGATTGTTTGGTACTGCATTTAAAAGAAGAAAATTGTACATCATAGTTTGCATTGTTCCAGAAAAAATTCTTTCTCCCTACTATAGATAGAATTCATCAAATGAAAGTTTGCATCATTCATTTCTATTTACACGTTATTGGGTCGAAGTATCACTTAACATTGGTTTCATTCCCATCTCCCTCTTGAGTAACAACAACCTTTAATAATATTGTGAAACTCTAAAATTCAACTAGTAAGTTTTTCTAGGACTCTTTTACACCAACATTAGCTAGGCTAGAGCTTTGGAATAGGCAGTGAGACACACTCTCCAAAGAAAAAAACACACCATAGTATCTTGTGTTAGGGAGTGGTCAAATCCATTTGCAACATTTTTTCCTGGGAATCCCTTCTCACACAAGGGTCAAACCTGAGGTCGCATTGAGATTGGCAGAGTCACACACCCTGCTTTGTTGGTCTCAGTGTAGAGATTGCACATATTATGCGGGTCACTTGAAGGTATACCCACAATAATGAGTGGAATCCTCTTAACTTGATTTCAGGATCGATACCCTGCCCTTGCATGTGGATCGGACTGTCAATTGTTTCCCCAGTCATCACTATTGTTTGTGGTAACTTTAGTAGCCTATCTTCTTAAGGTCTTACACAAGGTGATTGTGGAGGGGAAAGTCTCCACGGTACCTAGAATCGACATTGGAAAGACTCACTCGGGCTCCTTGGAGGGTATACCCATGATTATGTGTGGGAGATTACACCAGGGTGTAAGTCCGTTAAGCAGATCGTCAACATAACTTTTCCACCCTAGCCTAGCCCCTTCTTGTCTCGACTTCGCGATGTTGGATTTCATCGCCAACTAGTGACTTCAGAATAGGAAGGTCCAGTTTGCTTGGTTTTGATTCCTAGATTGTACTAGCGAGTGTTGTTTGTTTACGTAGTTGGCCATATATTTTTTTCGTATATTTTTTGGTTCAACCAACATTGACCCTCCACGTCATTCACATAGGATGCAAGGACTAGCTCTGGAAGATCCAAAAGTTTCTCAACCCTTGCCTCTTAACCCCCCAGAGGATTCTCCTCAATAGAGTGAGATCCAGGACCATGTACCCTCACAACCGGAAAGGACCGATTCTCTAGAGAGATTTCAAATTTTTTCTGTCCCTCTAGAAGCTTTCTTCCTACCTCCTGGATACGAGAGACATATTATCTGACTCAATTCGTTCGAAGAACTTGTTATTGACACTTCTGGATTATCTCCCAAGATTTTTGCAAGCCTTAATGAGGATCCTTATTGAACCACTTATATTACTCAGACTCCAACTTCTAGAAGGAACCCTCCTACCTCAGAGACAGGAGTTGAAATACCTACCACTTCTAAACCTCTCAAAACATATTACACATTCATGATACCCATAGATCACTTTAATACTACAACATGGTATTATTTTCCTAGTTCAGAAACATTGTTAGCTGGCCCCATATTAACCACCCCTCTCCAGTAGGCCCATTCTACGATGATCCCAAATACTACGGCTATTCCCACCGAAAATACGATGGTCGACCAAATGCCTATTGGTACACCACTTTTACCTAGTCAGATCCCATCCCTTCCTCTTGGGTATAATGCATTGAATTCTTCTATACCTAACCCTACTCAAGTTCCATCTAGAACATCTAGAGTTTTTTCTCCTCCTGAGCACAATTTTTTGACCGGTTTTATTCCGACACTTCCCCAACCCCCTTTTGGGATGTATTATTCACCTCTCATCGGAGGAGCCGACCCTAGTGGCACAACTCAGTCTTTCACACCTAATTACTAGATTCATGTTGGCAGACAATTTCACCCTGGAGGTCAGACACAATTCCCTTTCAGAGGTCAAATCCCAACTGGAACACAACCCCCAATTGGGACACAACCCCCGGCTGGAGGACAACCCCCACCTACCCCACCCCATGGACAAAACATACCTGCAGCTTTGGCCCAGTATTGGAACTATCTTACCTAAAGTAATCCTCAACTGACTGGGGGGAAACAACCTCAAGATAGCTCTTTCATACTCCCTAGTATAGGCCATCCATACCTAGGTCCATCCAATCTCATTTGGGGTTCGACCGTTCAAACCAATGTCCCTGTTCAAGGGAACATCCCTAACCAGTACAACCCTATGGGCTACATGCCTCCGCACAAACAACCGAATCTTCCCAGATCTTCACATTATATGAAAACTGCTTATGGTCCTATTGGTATACAAATGAGACTTCCTTCCCAAAGTTACCAATACCCTCATGTGACTAGATAGTTACCCTTTTTGGCCACTTTAGACCTCCCTGATCTATCTAGAATTTTAAATGAACCTATCCGTCACTCTCCTCAGTGGCCCATCATACCAGCCAAAATACCATCTGACATTCCTAAGCTTGATGGTAAACTGGGAGAGGACCCAAACAATCATGTAATGACTTTCCACCTTTGGTGTTCATCCAACTCTTTGATGGATGACTCCGTTCGGCTACGTCTTTTTCAACAAACTCTCACGGGTTCAGCCGCGAAGTGGTATATAGAATTACCACAAGGTTTATTCACCGATTTCAATACCTTAGCTATGGATTTCCTCACTCACTACCAGTTTCCAACCTGTTATGAAATGGGGACCGAGATTTTCAGTTCTTTCAAGCAAAGTAAAGACACTCATATCTCTGATCACATTCATGAGTGGAGATGAAGGCGTCCTCTAATCAAACTCGATATTCCCAATTAGTTATTGACAAAATGGTTCACGAAATCCTTCGTGAATGACATATCTAAATACATTTCTATGGGTGGATTTGTCACAGAAGAATAGGCAATCAGTTGTGCCTAGTATCTCGATCTTGTTTATTCACAAACAGGTACTCTTTATGATCTTCTCCCTGATGCACCTCGTCCTTCTACCATGACCACCTCAATGACCCCAACAACTTCTCATGCCACTGATGGTGTGATAGGTACTTTCCATGCTCAACCTGAGTCTGCACTGACCTCTCACACCACGCACAAATCCCATGCTTCTAATGCTCAAACTGCTTTGACACCCACCCCTCCCACCAGTAAAACTTCAGAAATGAACGTCGTTCAATCGACTCTTACTGGTAAGAATAAATCTAAAAAAGGGAAGGGTAGGAATAAGGAGGATAAGAATAACAACCCATAATCTGATAAGGCCAAGACACAACCTGCTGAAGATAAGGATAAATGCAAACCTCGCTATCCTTTCCTTATCTGTGGTGATGATCACTACATGAAATATTATCTGAGACATGTTGAGGTCACAAAGTTCCTCCAAGGGACCCCAAAACCTCCTACCCCTGCCATCTTATCTCAACCCTTCCTTTCTCAACAACAGGCTCAATTGGTCATCCATGATCAACCTTCTTCCTCCACCACCTTTTATGTACTTATGTGTAACGATGATTCAAAGAAGAATGACATCACACTTACCACATATGCCAAATATTAACCTTACTCCAAGGAGAAAGTTGATGATATACCACCTTTGTTGGTTCAACAATCTCCCTTGGCTCTACTAGTACTCTTCATCTCGAATGACCGAACCCCGATAAAATCCTTTTCCCTCCTCGCAAGGGCGTGGTTCGAAAGTCTTCTTTCAATCCTCATGTGTGTGCTACCCAGAACTACAGTATAGTAGAAGATATGGCACAAGCATTATCTGTGATGTCATCCCTCGAAGTACTTCAGAGTTTTCTTACACAAAAAAAGGCATTGTTGAAAGATATCGGTGGAATCGACCCTACGGATACAAATTTAATAATCTTTGACTTGGAAGATCACATTCCAAGGTTACCCCCTCAACTCGCATTTCAAATACAAGTTGTTGTCTCTGACAAGAACATTTGTAGAACAGTTATATATGAGGGTGCCTCGGTGTGTGTCATGTCTATTAACTGCTGGAAATCCATTGGCTCTCCACCCTTAACTGAAACACACAACATCATCAAGGCCTTTAATGGCTCTATATTTAAGCCCTACAATGTCCTCCTTTCGTTGCCTATTACTTTAGAAGGAAAAATGGTCAACATTGAAGTTGAGGTCTTTGACACACCTCTTGATTACAACCTTCTACTTGGATGTAGCTGGATCGATTCTATGTGTACAATCATGTCTACTCTTTTTCGGATCACACATTTTTCGAATCAAGGAAAAGTAGTTACAATGGACCAACTGGCCTTCTTCAACTCTGACACATGTACCAACAACATACCTTTCATAGCTAAGACACCCCCTGGGTATGATAATGTTGGTGTGGGTCTACTCAAAGATTCCACTCTGATGGGTATGTTTCCCATCCCACCACCCGACATTCCACCACCTCTGGTTGCCTCAATCAACATGATTTCCACCTTCGTTTGTGAAACCCATTCATCTTCTGACCCATGGATAATACCCGAACTTGGTGATTATTCACGCTATGGTGACCAAATACCTTTAAGTCTGATTGAATCCGCCTATCAAGCCATTCAATCGGCATCCCCCTCTACTCCCTCTCTTGGCGATTCATCTCCTCATCCTTTTCACATGATTTTTCCCACAGATGAGATGATTATGTCGGTTCTATCTATGGAGGAAACTCCTTGGGATGATGGACATCATTGTTCCATTCTCTTCCTGAAACAACACACCCTCAAGAGTTACCAATGGATTTTGACTCTGTTGATTGTTGTCATCATTTTTTCCATTCCCGAGTCCACAAACGATGTTTTATACGAAGGGAACTTAAGTAATATTTCACCCATGCCCCCCCTCGACATATCCACTAAAACTAGAGTTGTCAAAAATGTGCACATCATAGCTTCGTGTTCCACTGATGAAGTTGTCACATATAAATCCATTTTTCAATATTTTTGTGACGTCTTCGCATGGAGCTATGAAGAGATGCCTGGTATTGACACTGATATTGTTGTACATGAAATTAAGACATACCTGGGCGCTAAACCCGTACGGCAAAGACTTTACCTGGTCCACCCTCGCAAAGTAGCCACTATCAATCTTGAAGTCGAAAAAATTCTTAAATCTGTCTTTATTTATCTCGTGGCTTTAATTGATTGGTTATCCAATCTTGTTCTGGTTAACAAGAAACAAGGTACGATCCGCGTATGTGTTTATTATAGGGACATTAATAAAGCTTGTCCTAATGACAACTTTCCCACCCTCTTCGTCGAACAGATTGTTGAGGATTGTGTTGGGAGTGAGATATTCTCTTTTATGGATGGTTTCTCTGGATCTAATCAAATCAATATCGTGCCTGCGGATAAAAAAAAAACCTCTTTTATTTGTCCTTGGGTAACTTTCGCTTACCAGAAATTACCCTTTGATTTAAAGAACATCGACATGACTTTTCAGCGTGCCATGTCTTATGGATTTCATGATATAAATCACATTGTAAAACCATATCTAGATGACCTACTGACACATTCCATGCACCGCGTTGATCATCCAACACACCTCCGAGCCATTTTCCTCTGATGTTGATTCTATCGTATATGCCTAAACCCACACAAATGTGTTTTTTGTGTGGAGTCCAGCCGAATTCTAGGATTTATCGTATCTCAACAAGGGATCCAGGTAGATTCTCTGAAGGTCAAGGAAATTATCA
Organism: Picea engelmannii; assembly: GCA_009831015.1. Lineage (NCBI taxonomy): Eukaryota > Viridiplantae > Streptophyta > Pinopsida > Pinales > Pinaceae > Picea > Picea engelmannii. The sequence goes on from ML795434.1 coordinate 274,137, forward strand.
ATCTCCCTCCTCCTTCTTCGGTTCACCAACTTCAAATTTTGCAGGGGGAAAGCAAATTTTTTATGTCGTTTCATCCCATACTATGCTGAGTTGACACTCGGATTTACTCGACTGCTGAAGAAGGGTTCTAAATTCGTATGGGACACTACCGCTAACAAATCTTTCGAAGCCTTGAAATTGACTTTAACTTGTACCCCACTACTTTTCCCACCCGATTACAGTCGAGATTATTTCCTTTACCCGTTGCCTCAGACTCTACCATTTCCATGGTTCTGGTCCAAGAGGATGATTCTCATGACAAACATGTCATTTATTATTTGAGTCAGAGTCTCACGACTGCCAAAGCCAAGTATTTACATGTTGAAAGATTGGCCTTGGCATCTTTTCAAGATGTCCAACGTTTCCGACACTATATCCTTTTACACAAGACCACCGTGATTTCCGATTGCAACCTTATGCAACACATTCTTACACGCCAGTTTCTAGGGGGAAAATACTCCAAATGGATTGTGATACTCCACGAGTTTGAATTAGAGTTTGAACGTGCTAAGTCTAAGAAATCCTTGGTGTTTTCTGAATTGATATGTGACCTTCCCTATTCTGAGACAGAAAATGTAGCAGAGGATTCATTACCCTGATGAATCCCTTTTTCTGATTAGTTCCGATGACCTTTGGTATGGAGATATCATTATATATCTCCAGACTTAGACTTTCTAGCCCAATTTTTCTAGTACTGACCGTTGTCACATACATTACCAAGCCTGTCAATATATCATCCTCGGTGATACTCTTTATCACTGTGGAGTTGACTCCATTTTTCGATGATGTCTCACTTATGATAAGGTTGAGAAAGTGTGAATGACTACCATTCTATAGCATATGGTGGTCACATGTCTGGGTATTCTACTACCCAAAAGATCTTACGAGCTAGGTATTTTTGGCCTTCCCTATTCAAATATTGTATTATTTTCATCCAAAAATTCCACGCTTACCAAACATACAACAACAAAATAAGATCTCACCCTTCTCCCTTACATCCTGTAGTTTATGTTGGACCCTTCTCTAAATGGGGCATCAATTTCATGACATGTAACCCTCACTCGGCCGGGGGGCATGGGTACATTATTGTAGCTGTAGATTATTTCACGAAGTGGGCCGAGGCGATGCCTACATTTGATAACACGGGAAAAACTGCAGCCCTATTCATCTTCAATCACATTATTACACGATTTGGAATCCCACAGGCTATTGTTACCAATCACGGTAGCCACTTTCGAAACTTTATGATGTCCAAGCTTATGGAAAATTTAGGTATTCAACATGAAAACTCAACCCCCTACTATCCACAGGCCAATGACCAAGTCGAAGCAATAAACAAAGTACTTATTACCATGCTTCGACGGATTATCAGAATTCACAAAATGAGTTGGCACATGATGTTGTTCTCATCATTTTGGGCCTATCGAACATATGTGAAGTTAGCCATGAGGTTTACACTCTTCCAATTAGTGTATGGTTTAGAAGTTGTTCTACCGATTGAATGTGAAATTCCATCATTAAAACTAGCCTTCAAACTTCTCCCAAACACCTCTGCTGAGGAGGAACATCTATTGTATCTTATGAATTGGATGAAACCCGTCGCGATGCCACCCTAGTTATTGAAACCTAGAAGAAATGCATAAAATATCAATACGACAAACATGTCAAGACACGCGTGTTCTCTGAAGGTGATCTAGTTCTCCTCTATGAACAAGACTGTGATTTTCTAGGAGCCAAAAAATTTGAGTCTATGTGGTGAGGCCCTTATATTGTTAAAAGAGTGTTGGAGAAGGGAGAATATGATTTAGTAGATTACGATGGAATTCCTTTGAGTGAACCCAGAAATAGGCTTTACTTGAAGAAGTACTACGCTTAGCCTATCTCTGCATAAGCACTTGTATTTTTACTGTCTCATACTCTTGTGTGTTACTTTAGTGTGTTTCTGCTATTTGACTTTTACCCCTATCTACTTACCCTGCATTGTGTTTGGTCTCCAAATGTCAGTGTTTTTGCTACCTTATATTGGCTTCGACGATGGTGCTAGCCGTAGTACCTGGAATTTAGCTTCTACTGCTTGGGAAATCTATGCACCCTCAAATGAACTGATTTGTCTACAAGGTGTTTGTCTCAATCGAGCGACCAATAATATCGCAGAGTATAGCACGGTCATCGAATTATTGACAAGTGCTATTTTTCTTGGGATTCATCACTTAATTATACAACTTGATTCACAACTAGTAGTACTACAGTTAAACACTGTCTATACTATCCAAAGCCCTACTCTATTACGGGTGTAATTACAAATCCACCTCTTGGAACGTCATTTCAATTATATTTAATATCAACACATTCCTAGATGTCTAAATACATTAACTGATGCTCTAACTAATTATGTATTAGACAGACATTTGATACATTTGTAATTCCAATCACATTTCACATATTGTACAAA
>ML795434.1:276797-291186 GCA_009831015.1 Picea engelmannii
ATAATGTTTACAAAAAGAGTTTTCATTCGAAGATCAAAATATGAAAATATACAGTCCATGGCCCCCACAAAATGGCATCATGGATGCCTTTCACAATAGCATACTACTACTCTCGCTACCATATGTAGTAATCAAATAAGTGAGCCAAATATGCCTACAGTATGGCGTTGATAACGCCTCAGGATCTCCTCAATGGATATATCAGGGATGTTTGTCGTCAAGCCTTCCACGTTCTGCTCTATCGCATCATAATCCTCAACATCCCATCCAACTACTATGCGTGCCTCTCCTCGCCTCTGAATAGGAGAAGATCCTAGGGGTCGATGTGGCCCTACATATTCATGATAAAAAAAAAAAAATTAGTCTTTTGATCGGAAACAGAAAAACATTAAATATTTTAAAAACGCATAAAAACATTGTAAAAAACAAATGTCTTTCTTACCTATATCTCCCCACTGAGATCCCTCAGGGAGAACCAAATCTGGATCACCCTGAAAGTCTAGATGGACATAATCATAATCATCAATCATAAGGATTTGCAGTCCCAACCAATTGAAGAATGCAACATCATACTTCACAATCTGGCCCGCCACATGCTATGTCATCAAGTCACACAATCTTTTCATTTGTGGGTCTCTCGAGGCTAGTATTCCCCATTATACCTATAGGCGTAGGTGTGGAAATATTTCTAGGAAGAAAGATACTAAAATGGACCCATAACTGAACTATTTTAGGTCCCCATTCTTGCTTTTCATGAGTTATATTTTAATGTTGCGTAATACACCGTCACACCAATTGAATACTCGAGGCTCCAAACATTCAATATCATATTGAAAGTAACTTTGGAGTTCCATGTGTGGAGAAGCACTCCCTGCCATCTATGAAGTAGTGAAAAGGATGGTTGTGAGGGTCAAATCTCTCACACCTCAGATTTCTAATTTTCCTATACGTTTTTCGGCATCAGGTTCACAATGTCGACGAATGTACTCACTCATGGGAAAACCACCACCTCGACCACCTGTCAGAGTCACCCGTGCCCCATGATGTGACAACCCCATCAGGAAATAAATATCCTCAACATCCAAAGAGAGGACATGAACACCCACGTGGAACACTTGTTGTTCTGAATCCCGCATATGAACCAAATATTCTAGTAATCTTCGTTGGGCTCTCATGCCATGAACTTTGAAGAATTTTAATAGACCACATTGCCAGAGTGCATTCACAATCCCTAGATCATTTAAAGCCATAGAATCATCTTCTTCATGCTCACACTCTCTTCATTCCAACATATTTTCAAGTAAACACCTGCATGGGAAACAAAGAATATATTTAGCACACGTTTTCAACATTTTTTGGTATTTTTGTTGAGTCAATGTTCACTTTTCATTTTAGTTTTCTGGTTGTCATGATCAAGCTTCAAGTACAGTACAAAATTTATACGAGTGCACCTTAACGCGCCTACAGAAATCATTGATTTTCACAGGGCCCATTATATGCCACTCGTAGCGTCCCCAGCGCATGACTAGCAGTCCCAAATCATAAACAAATCTTGATTTTTTACCATCAAAAATAAAAATTAATCCGTTGAAAATATAGAAGATGAGATGCTTACCTCTTTTATGAAATCTATTCATTGAATGATCCCCTGTGGCCTCCGTAATCCATCGCCGAAGTTGAGGTAAAAAAAAAGGGTTTTTGGTAAGTTTTTGACCAAGTGCAAATAAAATGGTGAAAAAGACTTTTTGCTTCTATTTATTACTTTTTTATCATTTTTCCTAATATTTTGTTTTATATAAATACATTTTAGTAAAAAACCCATTAAGTCTAAAGGTCTTGTAAGTGTTTTTTTCCTTGTAGGAAAACATTTAGGACCTTAGACAACGAAGTATAGACGTTTTTTTTTTATTTGTTTTGGTTGTTTTTCAGAAAAACATCGAGCATAGTCTTTGCTCGTTCTCGGGCTCAAAAATCAATGAGAACGTAATCGAGTATAATTTTTTCATCTTTTTGTACTTGTTATGGTAACATGAAAACAACGAAACCTATGGAGAACTCGTTATTCTCTTTTCATGCTCCCCAAAAATGAAAAAATCGATGAGCGACCTTGTTATTTTCATGCTCGTAAAAGTATTTGAAGAAAATGTTTGATGGGAAATAGTTTATCACTTTTTTGGTCTTTTCAAACTACTTTATGAAAAAGGAACTTGGAGAGTTCTCTTTAAGTGTTTTTCAGACTCTCAAAACATGAAAAATCCCCGAGTTTTCTACCTTTGGACTCGTTAAACAAACACCGAAAGGCCTGCATGGGACCGAACCACTCGTTCTTAAGGTTCTTTAAATATAATCTGAGGGACTCATTCGAAGGATGACATTAAATTGACAAGTATATGTTATCCTCCTCAAGCTTGTGTAAAACTAAAGAGGTACTCGCCATAAATGGTGGGGGAAAATTTGGGAAAGGGATGTGTCTCTATATCTGTACTAATGGTAGTAAGAGTTTCTCTTGAACATGACACCCCTCTTCATCATTTGAATCTAGTTTGGGTAATCCGTTTGTCTCTTGTCTGACCTTATGCAAGTTCACATCTTGGGTCGGCTTTGAGTCAATACTGCCAATATCATTGTCATGTCATTCATATGTTCAAGAGAACTTCAAATGAAACTTTCTATCAAGTCGGTCATCTGCAATTGTCCATTCTTACCGTGTTAGCCTTCCCTGTGTCAGTCCCAAGTCACATACGTATTTTTCTCTACCCTAAATTTGTTACTTATTTCGTGTCATTGATGGGGGATACATCAAGGCCCTCCTGTGACGAGTCTTTTCCTATCGACTTCGACTCATTATCCAGTAAAAAGACTTAAAAATTATTTAGTACCTTAGAGCGTGCATGCCCCAATGGAAGGTTTCTTCGCTTTCGACAGTAGATTCACATCATTGATCCATGATCGCGAGATTTTGTCAAGTGTTCAATTTCAACTCATTCATTCACACTTGTTGGATTGTACTGGAGTACCTTGGGAGTCATTGACATCAATGGTGATTTCCCTCACACTTGTTAACAGTTTTCATTAATGACTGGTAATCAAGTGGTTTCTATTCACATTCGACTCTAACATCTGTAATCACGTGACTAGGATCGTACTAACGGATGATGGATTGAAGACTCTGAACTTCATCATTTTTTGGTCTAGGTTGTGATGGATTACTTGTGATTTGTTTTTGACACATAGATCCACCTTTTATGTCTCGTGGCTATGTTCATACTTGAGTTTTCAATGCATGGATCCATAGTGTATTCCTAGTGGCTATGCAAAATCTTGTTGACATGGATCCATGTTGTATAATTGGTGGCCATGACCTACATTTATGATTTCAATCATTTACGGTCTGAACATGGGAATTCCTATTTCAGACGTGGTGTGATATTGTCCACACGCTTGATTTTTTGCAGGTTCCTGATTGGTGCGCCCTCAGTTCTTGACACATACACTCTTATTTTACAAAGTATTTCAGTTGTCTCGAGTTCCAGCCTCATACTTTGGGGGGCACTATGTTACACATTATTTTGGTCACCCTGATAATGGTTACATAAAAATGTGTTCAGGTTTTCAATATGGTCTTTTGCCTGAGAAAATCAACCTCTTTCCACCCTTGCAAGACGCACTTTTGGAAGGCCTTCGCAGGCTGCTCCCTTTACATAGTGCGGAAATCCTTGATTTCTGCAGGCTGAACTACAGCCAGCCCGCGGGATTTCCACAGGCTGCTATATAGGCAGGTCGTAGTGGCACATTAAAACTAAAAAAAGAAAGAAGTTCTAGAAGCTTCTAGAAGTGGAATCTTCTGGAAATATGAGGTGGTGTCTATATGGATATGATCCTACTGACTTCTCTGATTTGATGGGGTCATCCTCATCTCTTTAACCACTTTAGCTTCTCCTATATAATGATAGCATTTTCATGAAAAGGTTATAGGTAAAAGCATAAAGATGCATAGAAAATTGATGAAAGAATAGGTTGAAGACTGTGTGAAGAATCCTATTTCAAGTGATGCTTGAGGTCTCCATTCATCCATCAATATTTTGTGAAAAATATTCACGCAAATGTCAGAGAAAATGTATGTGTGTGTTAGATCAAAGGGCCACTGAAAGGGAACTTGTGACATCAAGGAGATTCGGTTGTATTTTCTACCTTTCATTAATATAATATGGTGGCACGTCTCTTTCCCATAAAATTATTGATATTTTATTACATGACTCCTTGATCACATGTTTAGGTTGTCATTGAATTTCACTATTACTGCTTTCACGTTGATTGATTTGTGTCATTGCAAATCTGATCTCGCAGGAAGATTGGAGTAAGGCAGGATCAACAAAGACATAAGGAAGCGATTCATAAGGTATGTTATCTATTCCTTCTTTGGTAGTTAAACTCAATGATTGTAACCTAGGGAAAATGTCTTGTTTCGTCTTGTTTTGTTCTAGATCTAGGTGGATCTAGGGGGATTAGTTCATGTCCACATCTACCAATTTACCCGTTAAAAATGGTTTCTCTGGCTATAATCAAATTAATATTTTTCCCGCGGATCAACACAAGACTGCTTTCATCTGTCCTTGGGGTACCTTTGCCTACCGGAAACTTCCTTTTGGTTTAAAGAATGCTGGAGAGAATTTTCAACATGCTATGTCTTATTCTTTTCACGATATCAAGCACATCATACAATTGTATCTTGATGATATACCAATCCATTCCATGCACCACCAAGATCAATTGGCCCATATCTGAGCCATTTTCATTCGTTGTCGTTACTATCGTATCCGTTTAAACCCACACAAATGTGTTTTTTGTGTGGATTCCGGCCAACTTTTGGGTTTTATTATATCAGTTCATGAAATTAGGGTGGACCCTTTGAAGGTTGATTCTATCCTTAATCTACCTCCTCCTTCTACACTTCACCATCTCCAAAGTTTGCAAGGGAAGGGAAACATTTTTTGTCGATTCATCCCCAATTACACTGAGTTAAAGTTATGATTTACTCAATTATTGAAGAAGGTTTATGAGTTTGTATGGGATGAAACTTCCAACAAGGCCTTTGAAGCTTTGAAGCTTACCCTAACCCATACACCACTACTTTTTCCACCTGATTATAGTAGATACTATTTCCTCTACCTCGCCACTGCGGACTCTACCATTGCCATGGTTTTAGTCCAAGAAGATGATTCGCATGATGAACATGTAATTTATTATTTGAGTCAGAGTCTCATGACTACCGAAGCCAAATACCTACATGTGGAAAAACTGGCCTTGACAACTATTCAAGTTGTCCAATGTTTCTGTCACTATATCCTATTACGCAGGACCATTGTCATTTCCGATTGTAACCCTATGAAGCATGTCCTTATGCACCAATTGCTAGGGGGAAAGTACTCCAAATGGATTGTGATTCTCCAGGAGTTCAACTTAGAGTTTGAACATGCTAAGTCTAAGAAATCATTGGTTTTCGTCGAACTGATTTGTGTAACAACCCTAGTTGAAAATATGCTTAGGGATTATTAAGCAAAATTAATTAGGTGATTAATTGTCTTAACATGGTTTTAACTAAACAATGATTGGCATAATAATATTAATTAAATATTTATTAGTTAATTAATTGTTATGATTTTAATTAATTTAATTAATTGTTATGATTTTAATTAATTAAATTAATTACCTATCACATTGAATGAACAGGGTAATAAATTAAAAAGGGTTAATAAATTATATTGTTTAAAAAAAAGGGTTATGTGTATGGAGGGGATAAGGAGCATTAATAATGAGATAAGGAGCATTAATAAATGGATAAGAAATGACTGAATGGATAAGGAAATAAATGAGGAGAAAGGACGGCGAAGGAGGGATATGAGCGGAGGAGGTTTACGAAAGAGGGGAGGATTATCATTCTACGAGGGGATTTTTATTTTGGGGGGTTCTCTAGTATTTGCACAGAGGAGAGTTTGAGTTCTATAGTCGAGAAGGATTAGTACAGGGGGCACCGGTTTGCTGGGGGTTTTGGGCACGGGGGCCAGGATATGCATATGGTATCCTGGAGCTAGGAAGTTGTCCTAGTTGGCAGGGTGGAAACAAGGTTTGGGAAGAGTTGGTCAACGCATTAGGCAAGAACAAAGAAGTGGGTTGGACAACCAGGTCGACGGAGAAACTAGCATCAGGAAGAGGTAAAATTGTTTTATTCTGTTATGAAATTATTATGGTAATTTTTTTTTATTCTGTTATGAATTTTATTATTCGTTGATAAATTTATATCCATATGTGTTGAATTTATAAGAAATTACTAAGTTTCTGAAATCAAGTAGAAGTTACTGTTTCATTTGTGGAATTAATTGATGTTAAATTAATACGGTTATTACACATGGTATCAGAGCCTCGTTCACAATCTGGAGCCTTAAGGGCCACTACTGCTATAAAAAAAATATAGCAATTATCACACATCCCAATTGCCTTGCATTGGTTATCTAACAAATTCTATGTGAATTCCAAATGATATCGTAGTTGTAAAAAAAAATAATAGCATATGCGCAGCTAATTACCAACTTATCTAAGGGCCAATTTATATAGACAATTAAAATTTAAAACTTAAAAGATCTTATCCCATTCCATATGGAAATTTCATCTCGTTCAATATAGAATTTTGTTGGGTTATTTCCATTAACTTTGAACGTTATAAAATTTTACTAAAGAACAATTGAAAGAAGGTGTTCAACAAAATTTCTTCACCGATAATGAAGAATGGAGAATATGAAAGATTAATGAATATTGGGAATATGAATGGAGAATCTAAAATATCAATGAACATTGAGAATATGAATGGACAATCTGAAGATTCAAAGTAAGCAAATTACATTAATACCCACAAATAACCAAAATAAGTGGAGCTGTAAACATATAATTAGCATAAAATAATCAAGGGAGAATGCTTCATAAGCGCATAGTTTTTTAAACAACAATTTAGAAGAAAGGCAACAATATTACCAAATATTAGAAAGGCACAATACTAAAAATCAAAGGGCAACTTCTGCGGAGTTCAAGTCATCCATAACCTTTGATTATATATCTTCTGGAAAGGCAACAGTTGGACCTTTCCTTGAATAGAAGTCTGCAAGTACTCTAATTACTTTCACCAATGCTACGTATGAATCCTCGGATGTCACTGATTGCTGCCCAGTCCAGTTTCGCATAAAATCCTTAATGGATTGTTTTTCCAAATCCACCGACCTCCTGAACTTGGTGGTATATTTGTTGTCCTCCTTCAACAATTCCCTCAATTTCTTGACAACTTCTCTCACATTCTTCAGATAAATCTTGGGGAGAATTCTTCTAGACTTGGTCTTCTCGTTGGGGTCGAACAAGGACAACAATCCTCCGAGAAAACCCTCGTCATTCTCATAAGAAGCCTTTTCTTCAGCGTGCGCCCACTGAAAGGATAATGGGGCCATGAATGTGGCACCCATACGAAAGAGGCACCTCGTCTGAGCTGTAGTTTCGCTGAAAGTAGTAGGAAATCACCATGAAGAATGCAATCTCCTTGCTTCTAAGATGAGGGTGGCGGTTGACTCATTGAGATAGTGAGTTCAAGCTCCGCTAGGCTAGGGCAAGATCCGAACGTTAAACTTGTCATGGTGGACTTCGGTAGAACCATAGAGAAAACCTGGCGCTGTCATGCCAGAGAACTCGCCTAGACTACAATATAAACTCGTTCTAGACTCTCAATGTCCAGCAAATAAAAATCCTAGCACCTAAAGTGCCAAGCACGCCAACGTCCAAACCCCCAAACCCACGAGAAAGAAAACTCTTCCACTGCACAAGTCAGCCAAGACCGAGAACTGGTGCACCAGGTACCGAACCAAGAATGAGAGAGCTCACTCACCTCCAAGCCAAATGCAAAACGTAATAAACAGAAGCTATCGCCCAAGCACCAATGCTCAGAGACGACATTGAGCCTGTCGAGAGGGACAGAGCAAAGTAGAGAGGGGGCAGAGGAAGGACGCGGAAGTGAAGGAAGCATTTAGGGTTTGGAGAGATAGGTGTAGGATTATTTTGGAGGAAGCGGGCACGTGGGCTTCATGCATGCCCGATTTGATTTTTTTTTTATATTTTTATTTATTTTATTTAATTTTATATTTTATATTTATTTTATTTATTTATTTATTTAAATTAACTTTTTAAATTATTAATAAATTTAAATTTCAATGGTTTAAATCGTAAATTTTTTTATTATTAACAAAAAAAAAGATAATATAATATATATATATATATATATATATATATATATATATATATATATATATATATATAATATTAATAAATAGAGTTATAAAAAGAATTATAAATGTTTTGGGGTCCATGGGTTTTGAACCCGTGACCACCCACCAAGCGAAGCGCCTTAAGAAGAACACTAACACCAACACGCCCTCATAAGTCTTTACAAATAAATTCTTATGTTTAATTAGATTAATGGTAACACTATAGGAATTAGAGTGGTATTATTATTAGGAAGATACAGTATGAAGATTAATACTAACTCGCTTATTACCTAATCTATTGATCTGGAGCCAGCTAACCGAGTTGAATCATAATTAGTGAATGCACCGGAAATCAAGGTAAAGTCTTATTTAGCGTTGTTGATATTTGTATCCAAAGTATAAACTCTGATTGCCCAAGTGTCAGGCTCACGAGACCATACACACAACTCATCAAGCCAAGCACCAAGTCCCTCCACTCCAGTCCACCAGTCAAAGTCAACACTAAATCTCAATGCAGCATTCGACGATGCCAACACTAGGCGCCAGGGAAAATCTCACGGGTCAAGAATTGGAGGATATTTAGTTATAAGCAAAAAGTTAGAAGGACTTAGACTAGGACAAGAGGGAAGGAGGCGACATATGCACTAGGAGAGTAAGCATAGGAATTGGCGAGTATGGCGCAAGGCTAGCATAGCTACAGGGCAAGGGAACCAATATTTTTTTTATAGGGGTGAAGAAATCAAGCTTAGACGCTTAATCCTAATCCTAACGTAGCCAATCCCCTAAAGGAGTAATGTCTGTTTACAGACAAGTAAAGAAAACTAACGCCTAACCCTATTTCTATTTTAAGTAGCACCAATTTGAAATGTCCTGGAACTCATCCTGACAACTTTGGTTGATGCAGGTTAAAGCATACAGGATGGTCAGGACTCAAGGGAGTCGAGGCAGAGGAGCATCGTCGCAAGCACCGCCAACACCGCTAGCACCACCACCACCATCGCCTGAACTAGATCTCATATTGCGCTCGTTGGAAGCCATTAATAAGACTTTAAAGGGGCAACAACCGACAGGGACTGAAGTGGAACCCCCACCGTCTGGAATGGGTAATCCAGAAGCGTCAAGGGATTTAGGGGGAGAACCTCCACCCGAAGACATAACGTGAGAATTGAAGAAGATCAAACTTCTGGAGTTTTCTGGGGGTCGCGCCAGTGAACGTGCTGAAGCATGGTTGGAAGGCATGACAATTTGTTTTGCCTTAAGGGACTATGCGTCCAACTCAAAGGCAAAGATCACAATTTTTCAGTTAAGAGATAGCGCCTTGAACTGGTGGGGAAACCTGGAAAGACAACTGCACCTTACCCGAGACACTGTATCTTGGGAACTTTTCGAGGAGAGGTTCTGAAGGAAATATCTACCAGCATACTACGAGGAAAAACAGGTAGGGGCATTTCATGCCTTAGTACAGGGAAACATAATTGTAGAAGAATATGAGATCAGATTTATAAAACTAGTCAAATATGTTTCGTATATGGATAATGACCAACAACAGGTAGAGCACTTCATCTATGTATTGAACCCTAAGATAAGAGCTATGTTGTGGATGTGGAAACCGTCTTCAGTGGCGGAGGCGGTGGAAAATGTGCATTATGCGTAAGAACACATGAACTTAACTAGGGGTACAAGACCGACTTTTCCGCATCGTCCTGGATTCGTAGGGAAGGCCCCAAGGACATTTCCTATGGGAGGGGGCTGAAGGCCACCGCCATATGGTAACAAAGTCGCTCCAAGGACAGTAGTCGTAGGGATTTCAATGGCAGCGAGTGCAGCATCTTGTTCATTGCCAACAACTCAGACAGGTCCACGACCATCTCAGGGAACAACTAGTAGGGGCAGGGGTTCCAGGGGAAGGAACTCATTTCAGAGACAGTCACATAACAGTGCACAGGTTCAATCTCGTGTTACCTGTTGGGCGTGCAGAGGACCCCATTACCAGCGTGACTGCCCAGAGTTACAATCTGGGTTTGTGCATAGAGAAGGAAAGGCACTGATGGGGAGGTCAAGTAGCAGCCACCAGATTTACGTAGCGGTTAATAATTGCCAGGCCGAACATCAATCAACAGTGGTAGAGTCATCAGGTACGCTAAATCATATCAATGTTAAGGTTTTATTTGATTCTGGTGTGACAGATAGTTTCATTTCACCATCTGCATTAGAAAAGAGTGGGTTGGTAGCCTACGAGAACGATGACTTTAAACAAGTTGAGATGGCTTCGGGGGAAAAACAAGCAGTAGGACCTGGTGTCGATAATTGTATAGTAGACCTAGGAGTGTGTACTACCAGGTTGAAGGTATACGTCACTACTCTTGGGGCGTATGACCTAATCATTGGAATGGATTGGTTAGTAGCTCACCGAGCTTTGGTAGATTGTTTCGCAAAGAGGGTTCTTTGTGTCGATGATGAAGGAAGACCAGTAGAGATCCAAGGTGTACAGAAAAAAGTGTCATTATGCTTTATATCAACTATGAAGGTTAAGTGATGCTTGAGGCAAGGGTGTCGACTTTATGTAGTTGAAGCAGTGAATGAAAGGAAAGGACCCTCATTGGATCAGTACCTGGTATTGCCAGAATTTAAAGATGTTTTTCTGAACAAGTTACCAGGGTTACCTCCTGAGAGGGAGCTTGATTTTACTATTGATCTAAAACCTAGTGCAAAACCAATCTCCAAGATTCTGTATCAGATTACAGCACTGAAACTTTGTGAATTGCAAATGCAGTTGAAAGAGTTACTGGACTTAGGGATAATAAGGTCCAGTGTCTCACCTTGGGGCGCACTAGTAACTTTTGTAAAGAAGAAGGATGGATCTTTATGACTGTGTATAGACAATAGGGACTTGAACCGTGCTACAGTGAAAAATAGGTACTCAATGCCACGAATAGATGACCTCTTCGATCAGATGAAAGGAGCAGTGGTATTCTCAAAGATTGATTTGTGATCAGGGTATCATCATTTAAGGATTAAGGAAGGTGATATCCCAAAAACTGCCTTCCGAACTCGACTTGGACATTACGAGTTCATCGTCGTACCTTTCGGATTGACCAATGCACCAACAGTATTTATGTGCCTCATGAACGACGTATTTCGGAAGTACTTAGACCGTTTTGTACAAGTCTTTCTAGATGACATCCTCATCTATTCCAAGAATGAAAGAGAACATGAGGAACACCTACGAGTAGTGTTGTCATGCCTTAGGGAGAAAAAATTATATGGCAAGTTGTCAAAGTGTTCCTTCTTCCAGAAAGAGATCCACTATTTAGGTCATATCATTTTCGGTGAAGGAATCTCTGTGGACCCAGAAAAAGTAAAGGCCATTATGGAGTGGCCAGTGCCAAAAAATGCCCATGAGGTGAGAAGCTTCATGGGACTAGCAGGCTATTAACGGAGATTTGTGGAAGGATTCTCAAAAATAGAGAAACCCATCACCACCTTGCAACGCAAGGGGGTCAGGTATGAATGGACAAAAGAATGGGATAGTGCATTCATTGAGCTTAAGAGGTTACTAACTAGTGCGCCAATTCTACGAGTGTCGGATATGGAAAAGGACTTCATAGTCTGCACGGATGCCTCGAAGCAAGGGTCAGGGGCCGTGCTAATGCAGGATGGAGGAGTGATAGCTTATGCATCAAGGAAGTTGAAGAAACATGAGGAGCTATACACGACTCATGATTTAGAGTTGGCAACTATAATGCTAGCTCTGAAACTTTGGAGGCACTATCTTGTTTCGCGAAACTTTGAGCTCAAAATGGACCATCAAAGTTTGAAACATCTCTTCACTCAAAGAGATCTGAATTCCAGGCAAAGGTGATGGAGTGATTTTATGAGTGAGTACGATTTTGGTATTTCGTACATAAAGGGAAAGGAAAATGTGGTTGCAAATGCCTTGAGTAGGAGACCACGTATCTTCTCCTTGGTAACCTTAAACGTCAATATGAGGGAACATGTGTTGACACAACTCCCAGGAGACAGTTGGTATTTAAAGGTTACTTCAAACCTCCAGAGCAGGATGCAATTAGATCCAAAGTATGAAGGATATAGTCTGGAAACAAACAAACTGTTAAGATATCGAGGAAGGATGTACATCCCTAAGAATGGGGATATTCGAAGCATCATATTGAATGAATCCCATAGAACACTTTATTGTACGCATCCGGGTGTGAAGAAGATGTACACAGATATGAGGAAGCTCTTCTTTTGGGTAGGCATGAAGCGTGATGTAGTCCATTTCATCACCAAATGCCTAGAGTGTCAACAAGTGAAAGCCGACCACCATCACCCGGCAGGCCTCCTACAACCACATGATGTCCCTATGTCCAAGTGGGAAGTCATCTCTATGGATTTTGTTGTGGGGTTGATGCTCAGATCTCATAGACACAATGCCATTCTTGTGATAGTGGATAAGTTAACCAAGAGTGCTCATTTTATTCCAGTTAGAGACACTTACGATGTCACTAATGTGGCACGTGTGTTTGTAAGCGAGGTTATCAATTTGCACATGATACCTAAGAAGATCATTTCAGATAGGGACTCCAGATTCACTTCTAGGTTTTGGACAAGTTTACAATCAGCGTTGGGGACTCAGTTGAACTTAAGTACAGCTTATCATCCTGAAACAGATGGAAAAACTGAGAGAGTAAATCAAGTCATGGAAGACATGCTTAGGATGTATGTCATGGATAATCAAACCGAGTGGGAGAAGTACTTACCTTTGGTAGAGTTTGCCTACAATAACAGTTTTCATAGCTCCATCAGAATGCCACCCTATGAAGCTTTGTATGGGAGGCCATGTAGAACTCCATTGAATTGGGATAGACTATAAGACCGAGTAACATTTGGGCCAGAATTGATACAGGAGATGGAAGAACAAGTGATTCAGATTAGGCAGAGACTAAAGGAAGCACAGGATAGGCAGAAAAGTTATGCGGATGCACACAGGACCGACCGAAGTTATGAAGTGGGAGACCAGGTTTTCATTCGTATCAAGCCTAATAAGAGTACCATACGGTTTGGGAAGAGGACAAAGTTTTCACCTCGATTTATAGGACTGTTCAGAATCCAAGAGAAAATTGGACCCGTTTCCTATCATCTCGTACTACCACCCCACTTGCATAAAACTCATAATGTATTTCATGTATTTGTTTTATGCCATTATGTTGCTGATGAATGACATGACCTAAATTGGAAGGAATTGCAGGTATCAGACGTGGGAACCCTCACGGTAGAACCATTACGCATATTGGACCGTAGAGTCCGACAGCTCAGGAATCGTCTGGTAGACCAAGTTAAGGTCCAATGGGACAAGTATAGTCCAGGATCTGCTACTTGGGAAGATGTCGAGACACTACGATGAGACTGTCCCTCACTTTTTTGACCACCTTGAGAACATGTTTCTCGAAGGTTGGGTGTATGTAACACCACCTTTTGACTTAGAAAACTAGGATTACCTGAGGCCTATATACTTTATTTTATAGTCACAGTGAAGCTATTAAGTGATACACTTAAACTTTAAAATTTATGAACTTTTATGAATGTTTAAATGTTATTGATGATGATGTATATGATGCGATCTACTACGCGAATGTAAATTTTACGAATGTTTAAATGTTATTGATGATGATATATATGATGTGACACATTGTGAGAATGAAGAATTTTATGAATGTTTAAAATACTATTAGAATGATGTTGGATATGATGCAATCTTTTTTGGGTAAATGATAATCTTATGAATGGGTGTTGAAATTGAATTATGGTATATTATGAGATCTATTTCTAAGTGGAAAACTTTGATGTTAATTTATCGGTACAGGGATACCAAATTGAAATGATGATAGTATGCAATTACATGATGATAATGCATAGAAATGTATGAGTTTGTGTTACAGACTAATTTGGAGGTTATGGGCTATGAAATAGCCAAGGGATAATGATGATGAAAGTGGATATCAGGACCACTAACTGAGAAACATTATGGTATGAATATTGTATGTGGAATTTATATTGGTTTGGATGCATTGCTATGATATGTGGACCAGTGC
>ML795434.1:291270-323366 GCA_009831015.1 Picea engelmannii
TTGATGCTCCAAGATAGTCTAGTAGAGGAAGGATAGGAATGGAGATGGAAGTAGGTTAGGGAGGAAGGATGAGTAGTAATAGTTGAGAAGGTATGGAGATCTGTCTTGTGGTGGAATTTAATGTTTTCCCTTCAAAAAAAAAAAGAAATGTGTATGTATGAATATTCATAATTACGTAACTAAACCACAATTGTCTAAATAAAAAATTGTTGAACTAGATAATAGTAATTAAAGGATTTCTCAAACAATTGATTGGTTTGTTGTCTTTTATGAAAGACTAGTCTTGCTGACTGGATTGGATGCATACATAAATTACTGAAGGATGATAGTTTTGATTATTAGTACATGCACGAGACTTGTATGTACTAGCTACACATGCATTTCTTGTACATATACACTAGTATGTGTGAGTTTTCTTGACTTACTTACTGATAATGTCGGTTAATTTTTATGAATGTGTGAACCATGTTTCTTTTCCTTTGTACCATAAGATACCTTAACTTCGGGACGAAGTTTCCTGAAGGGTGGGTGTATGTAACAACCCTGGTTGAAAATATGCTTAGGGATTATTAAGAAAAAATAATTACGTGATTAATTGACTTAACATGGTTTTAACTAAACAATGATTGGCATAATAATATTAATTAAATATTTATTAGTTAATTAATTGTTATAATTTTAATTAATTAAATTAATTACCTATCACATTGAATGAACAGGGTAGTAAATTTAAAAGGGTTAATAAATTATATTGTTTAAAAAAAAGGGTTACGTATATGGAGGGGATAAGAAGCATTAATAATGAGATAAGGAGCATTAATAAACAGATACGAAATAAATGAATGGATAAGGAAATAAATGAGGAGAAAGGATGGTGAAGGAGGGATATGAGCGGACGAGGTTTACGAAAGAGGGGAGGATTATCATTCTACAGGGGGATTTTTATTTTGGGGGGTTCTCTTGGATTTGCACAGAGGAGAGTTTGAGTTCTGTAGTCGGGAAGGATTAGTACAGGGGGCACTGTTTTGTTGGGGTTTTGGGCACGGGGGCCAGGATATCCATATGGTATCCTGGAGCTAGGAAGTTGTCCTAGTTGGCAGGGTGGAAACAAGGTTTGGGCAGAGTTGGTCGGCGCATTAGGAAACAACAAAGCAGTGGGCTGGAAAACGAGGTCGACGGAGAAACTAACATCAGGAAGAGGTAAAATTGTTTTATTCCATTATGAAATTATTATGGTAAAATTGTTTTATTTTGTTATGAATTTTATTATTCGTTGATAAATTTATATGCGTATGTGCTAAATTTATAAGAAATTACTGAGTTTCTAAAATCAAGTAGAAGTTACTATTTTGTTTGTGGAATTAATTGATGTTAAATTAATAAGGTTATTACAATATGTGACCTTCCCTCCACTAAGACAGAAAATGTGGCAGAGGATTCCTTGCCTGATGAATCCCTTTTTCTGATTAGTTTTGATGACATTTGGTATGAAGATATTATCATCTATCTCTAGAATCAAACTTCCCAGCCTAACCTTTGTAGCACAGACCTTCATCATATATGGTATCAAACATGTCAATACATAATTCTCGGTGACACTCTTTATCGTCGTTGTGTTGACTCTATTTTTTGACATTGTCTCACCTATGATGAGACTGAGAAAGATTTGAATGACTGCCACTCTAGAGCATGTGGTGGTCATCTGTCTGGGTATTCCACTGCCCAAAAGATCCTATGAGTTGGGTACTTCTGGCCTTCTTTGTTTAAAGACTATATTACAGCTATCCAGAAGTGTCATGCTTGTCAAACGTATAATAACAAGATATGATATCATCCCACTCCTTTACACCCTGTAGTTTATGTTGGTCCTCTCAAAAAATGGGGCATTGACTTCATGACATGTAACCCTCACTCAGTCGGGGGGCATGGATACATCATCATAGCCATGGATTATTTCACTAAATGGGATGAGGTGATTCCTACATTCGATATCACCGGAAAAACTACAACACTTTTCATATTCAATCATATAATCACTCGATTTGGAATCCCGCAAGATATCGTTACTAATCATGGTAGCCATTTTTGAAATTTCATGATGTCCGAGCTTACTGAAAATTTGGGTCTTTGACATGAAAACTCAACCCCTTATTACCCACAGGGAAATGGCCAGGTTGAAGAGATAAACAAAATTCTTATCACTATGCTTCGACGGAATATGGGAATTCACAAGACAATTTTGCACACAATGTTGTTTTCAGCAATATGGGCCTATCAGACATCCGTAAAGTCTGCCATGGGGTTTACACCTTTCCAATTAGTGTATGGTATCGAAGTTGTCCTGCCGATTGAATGTGAGATACCATATTTGAAGCTAGCCGTTGAACTTCTTCCCAACACCTCTACCAAAGAGGAATGTCTATTGTACCTGATGCAATTATATGAAACCCATCGAGATGCCACCCTGGTTATTGAAACTTAGAAAAATCATGTCAAATCCTAATACACCAAGCATGTCAAGCCTTGTGTTTTCTCTGAAGGTGATCTAGTTCTCCTCTATGAACAAGATCATGATTTACTAGGAGCGGGAAAAATTCGAGGCTATGTGGCAAGGTCCTTATATTGTCAAACGATTGTTGGAGAAGGGAGTTTATGAATTAGTGGGTTATGATGGAATTCATTTGAGTCAGCCTAGGAGTTGGATTTACTTAAATAAGTACTATGATTAGGCCATCTTTGCATGAGTGATTGTATTTTTATTGTATCATACTATTGTGTGCTACTTTTATGTGTTTTTTCATTATTTGGTTTCGACCCCCAGTTGCTTACCTTACGTTGTGCTTGGTTTCCAGATGTCGGTGCCTTCGCTACCCTACATTGGCTTCACCAATGGTGCTAGTCATAGTACTCAGAACTTAGCATCTATTGCTTAGGAAATATATGCACCTATGAACAAGTTACTTAGTCTACACGGTGTCTGCCTCAGTCGTGCAACTAACAATATCGTGGAATATAGCGTAATCATCAAACTATTTACCAATGTTATTTCACTTGGGATCTGTCACCTTGTTGTATGTCTTGATTCGTAGTTAGTGGTACTACAATTAAGTAATGTCTATGCTATCTGAAGTCCTACTGTGTTACAGGTATATCTATGAATTATCATCTTGGAACGTTACTTCTATTAAATTGAATATCAGCATATTCCTAGATGTCTAAATACATTAACAGATGCATTAGCTAATTATGTGTTAGACACGCATTTGAGACACATGTAAACCCAACCACAATTCATATTAAAGAAAGTAAGATGGTAGAAGACTCATGTATATATATATATATATATAATGATAAAAGTTTTTTATAAAAAGGTGTCGTCCAAAGACCAAAAATATCAAAATAAGAAGCACTTGGCTTCTTATACAAAGTAACATCAAGGATGTTGCTCAAGGTAGCACACTAATTCTCGTGATACTCTACGAAGTAGCAGACTAAGTGAACCAGATATGCCCACATTATAGCGCTAATAACGTCTCAGAATCTCATCGATGGAGATGTCCGGGATATCTATTGTCAATCCCTCTAGGTTCTTCTCGAGCACCTCATAATCACCAACATCCCATCCTGATACCACGAATTCTTCCCCTCTTCTCTGAATAGGGGATGTACCCAGAGGCCGGTGTGGCCCTACATCTTTATTGTCAAATTTGTTTTATTAGTCATAGGATTGAAAGCATAAAAAACATTTATATTTCAAAATTCACAAACACATCATGAAAACAAAATGTATTTCTTATCTAGGTATCCCCACTAAAAGCCTTCAGGTAGAACTAAGTCAGGTTCGCCTCTGAGATCCAACCCAAAATATGCATAGAACCATCATAATTTGAGGCCTCAACCAGTCAAAAAATACATCATTATACTTCACGATGGGGCCGACCACATGTCGGGCCATGAGGTCGCACCACCTCTCCATCCTTGGATCTCGTGGATCCGATATGCCCCACTCTACCTGTAAACATAAATGGGGGACCCTCTCTAGGAATAAAGACACTAAGATAGACCCATATCTAAATTTTTTCAGGTCCCCTTTCTTGCATTTTGTCAGTTGTGTCTTCATGCTACGAAGAACATTGTTGCTCCAGTTAAACACTGGAGGCTCCATGCACTCCAATTCATATCGAAATTAGATTTGGAGGGCCATGTGAGGATATGCACTCCCCACCATATGTGCAATGGTAAAAAGAATAGTCTGGAGGGGTAAATCCCAGACACCCCTGATGGTAAATTTTCCCTTGTGTCTCTCTACCTTGGGATCACAGTATCAGCGAAGATACTCGCTCATTGGTAGACCACCACCTCTGCCTCTTGTCAAAGTCACATGATATCCACAAAAAGATAACCCCATAAATAAATAGATATCCTTGATATCTAAGGACAGTATGTGGGAACCCACATGAAACACCTACTAGTCCACATCCCACATGTGGACTAGATACTCCAGTAACCTCAGTTGGGCCCTCATGCCCTGTATTTTAAATAATTTCAGTAACCCACACCGTCGGAGGGAATTTACAGTCCCCAGGTCATTCAAAGAAATGCAATCATCATCTTCGTGTTCCCTCTCCCTCTACTCCATCATTTTGATGATCAAAAACCTAGATTGGGACAATAAAGGGAAATTAGAATTCTCATTTGCTGCTTTGGAAAGTTTTTATTGGCTAAACGCATGTGAAGAAATTTTGATTTTCGGTTGCCGCAGGTGGAGTATTACACACAGTGTGTGGTTTCCACAGGTGAACCACAAGCCACCTACGAAAACCCATGGTTTTGGCAGGTCCCGACATAGGTCACCTGCGGTGGCCCCTATGCGCACCTACCGGCCTAACATTCAACTCAAAAATCAATTTTACACTAATACAAATGAAATTTAATCCATTGAAAAGAAAGAGGACAAGGATATTACCGTTTCGACAAAAGCCATTCATTGAATTGTTGCTCGTACCTCCCACAATCGACATCCAAAGTCAGAGGTAAAAATAATGTTTCTAGGCATGTTTTGGGCAAAATGAAAATGAAATAGTAAAAAAGAGATTTTACCTATATTTATTTCATTTCTTACTTTTTTTATTAATATTTCATATTATTTTATGCATTTTCTCCAAAACCTAAAGGTCTAATGGTCTCGTGAGTGTTTTGTTTTCTCGCAGATGGGAGAACTAGGATCCTGAACAATGAAATACAAATATTTTTCTTGATTTGTTTTTCTGTTTCTCACATGTACAAGTACTTTTTAAAGGTTTTTCAGAAAAACCTCGAGCCTAGTCTTTGTTTGTTCTCATGCTTGAAAATCAATGAGAACGCAAGCAAGTATACTTTTGTCATCTTTTCGTACTCGTCATGGTAACACGAAAAAAATGAATCTCATAGAGTATCCTTTAACCTCTTTTCACGCTCCATAAAAACAAAAATATTGTCGAGCGACCTTGTTCTTTTCATGCTCTTAAAATTATTTGAAGAAAACATTTGATGGGCAATAGTTTATCACTTTTTCAGTCTCATCGAACTACTTTACATAAAAGGAACTAAGAGAGTTCTCTTTAAGTGTTTTTCAGACTCTCTAAACATGAAAAACCCCGAGCTTTCTATCTTTGGACTCGTTAAACAAACATCCAAAGACCCATATGAGACCGAACCACTTCTTCTTAGTGTTCATTAAACATAAATTGAGGGAATTGTATGAAGGATGAGCTTACATCAACAATCATATGTTATCCTCCTCAAGCTTGAGTAAAAATAAAGAGGTACTCGCCAGAAATGGTGGGGAAATTTTGGGAAAGAAATGTGTCTCTATATTTGTGTTTAGTGGCAGTAGTAGTTGCTCTTGAACATGACACCCCTTTTATCTTTATATCTAGGTTGGGAAATCCATTTTTCTCTCGTTTGACCTTCTGTAAGTTCATATCTTGGGTCTTCCTTGAGTCAATGTTGCCAAGACCATTTTCGTGTCGTTCATATGTTCAAGAGAAGTCCAAACAAGCCCTCTATTGATTCGGCCATATGTAGTTGTCAATTCCTACCGTGTCGGCCTTCCCTGTGTCAGTTTAAAATAATCTTCCTACTTTGATCTACCCTAAATCTGTTACTTCTTTTGCGTCATTGATGGGGGATACATTAAGGCCGTCTTGTGAAGATTCTTTTCCTATCGAATTCAACTCATCATCCGAGAATAAGACCTAGAAATCATTTAGTACCTTAGAGCCTGCATGCCTCAATGGCAGATTTCTTCGTTTTCGATAGTGGATTCACATCATTGGTCCCTGATCGAGAGATTCCATCGGGTGTTTGACTTCAACTCATTTATTCACATTCGATGGATTGTACTAAGGTACCTTGGGATTCATTGACATCAATGGTGATTTCCCTCACACTTATTAACGGTTTTCATCAATGACTCGTAACCAAGTGGTTTCTAGCGTGTTTGACTTCAGCACCTATAATTGCATGGATAGATTCATACTTATGGATGAAAGGATTGAAGACCCTATATCTCATAATTTTGGTCTAGGTTGTGATGGAATATTTATTATTTTTATTGACACATAGATCCACTTTATATATCTCATGGCAATGTCCAAATTTGCATTTTCTAGAGCATAGATCCACAGTGTATTCTTGGTGGCTATGTAGAATCTTGATGACATGGATCCACGGTGTATGATTAGTGGCCATTACTGACATTCACGATTTAAATCACTTGTATTATGAGCATGAGGATGCCTACCTCAGAAATGGTATAATATTGCACAGATGCTTGGTTGTTTGTAGGTTCCTGATTGGTGCGCTCCTTGTTCCCGACACACACATTCATTTTACAAAGTATTTCAGCTGTCACGAGTTCCAAACTCATACTTTGGGGGGGCATTCTGTTACACATTATTTTGGTCATCTTGGTGATGCCTTACAAGTATGTGTTTAGGCTCTCAAAAGGATCTTTTGCGTGAGAAAATTAACTGGTTTCTCCCTCCACAAAACTTGTTTTTAGAAGGACGTCATAGGCTAAGAGTAATACATAGTGCAAAAATGTCTGATTTCCGCAAGCTTCCCTTAACCTAGCCTACAGAGTTTCCATGGGCTTCTCTATAGATAGGGTGTGGCGGAGTTTTAAGACTAATAAAAGGGACGAAGTTCACGAAGGTTCTAGAAGGGAATCTTCTAGAATATGAGGTGGCATTAGTATGGTTGGGATCCTACTTAATTCTCTGATTTGGTGGGATCATCTTGATATATTTAATCATCTCTCTTACTCCTATATAATGATGGATCTCTCATGGAAAAGTTTAAGCAAAATCATTAAGAAATATCAAGTAAGGAATGATTAAGGTTGAATAGGCTATGAATTGTGTGAGGTACTCTACATAAAATGCTTGAAGGCTTCATCTCATCTTATCAAGTTATTTTGGATCATCTTCATGTAAAATTGGAGCAAGTGTGTGTGTCAAGAGAAACAGCCACCAAAAGGGAACTTAGCAACATCAAGGTTGTTTGGTTGTATATTCCACTTTCTCTTAATACAATACAGTGGCATGTTTCTTTCCCATAAAATCATTGTCATTTTATTACATGATTCCTTGATCACATGTATAAATCTCAATTGAATATACTATTATTGCTTTCACTTCGGTTGGTTTGTGCTTCATTGTAGGATCAATACCACAAGATCATTGTGGTGAACAAGGGACAACAAAGACATAAGGAATATATACTCAAAGTTATGTCACACATCCTTTATTTGATAATAGATTCAATGATTAGATCTTAGGGAAAGAGCCATGCCCTGTCTTGTTTTTTTCTAGATCTAGGTGGATCTAGGGAGATCATTTTATGTCCGCATTTACCGATATTATCCAATAACACTCATCCAATTCTTCATTACCCTTGTCTTGTTCTTCTTCATCTTTTGGGTGTCCCCTCTGTTCTGCCAGGGTTTTCCACCCATCTTCCCAATGATTCGCAATGAGGAATACATCCTCTGTTTTCAACCTATAGTTGGTTGGCATCGACTGGCACACATGTTCCTTATTTTCTTGCACGTACATATGGTGCATGCTTGATTTAATTTGTGCAATGTCCTTGTAGGTTTCCACTATATTGTTTGTGATGCATGGTGTATGTTTGATTATATACTTGATTTAGTCAAATTGTACATAGAATGTAACATTATTTTCTTGTTTCCTCTTTTTGTTTGGCGTATTCCATAAGTTGGCATATCGACCGATCAAATTACCTCTACTGGTTGTTCCCATGCATTGGTAATATCTTGGTTCCTTCCATCATATCAGCACAATCAAAATCAGAAGCCAAGCATAATGAAATTATGTACCCTTCTCTTGGGCCTCAATGTAGTCTATCAAAAATTCATTCACCAAGAAGGTGGCCCAGTGCATTTGAATCCCTTCTGAGAATTTTTCTGTGGCTGCAATCTTTGCAACTGGTACTTTGCCCTTACAACACTTATGCAATAATTTTCAGGCCAACACCTGCATTTCAAACCAAACACCATCATCATTGATGTTTGTGACATACAATCCCCTTTTCCCACTGAAGGTGTGAAACTTATCCTTCATTGTTTCTGATAGGGATCTCTCCCCTACTTTCTTGAACAAGGTGGTTAGATCCTCTCCTACTTTTGGTAGCCATGTGATCTACACAATCAATGCAGTATCAATTGACATTGGTGGGTCAAGACACACTGTCACTCCATGGATGTAGTTGAGCAGTAACTTAACACATGCATTCATTTCCAGGTTATGTCCAAAGTGTCAAACCTCAAATAGGTTAAATATTCATGACTTCTGGAATCTTGTTGCCCACATCTACATTTCCAACAATATTGATCCTATGCCCAGTATGCTCTTAGTGCACAAGTACTTTTCCTTGAACATCTTGGGAATCTTTAGTTTTTATGTGACATTTTGATTCATAACTTGAGGGAGATAAAATTTCATAACATGTCTCCTTCCACACTTACACTAGGTGGGACTGGTGATGTTGCCATCAGGTACTTCCCATTTGTTGGTAATTTTAATTAAGGTGTGTTGTCTTTCCTCGATGGGATATAATCCTGATATAGGATTTCTTGTGAAGTTGAAGCTCTAGTTGTTTCCTCTACCTATGGTGCAATTGATGGTCGGTCGATTACTTTCGTGCCGCTGTCGATGGCACTCCAACTTTTGGTGGTGCAATTGTTTCATGTGACAAGTTTCTTTACTTGCTTGGTGTATTTGTTGGTGCAACTATAATTTGGCTTTGAATCACTCTGGTTCACTCTAGTTTACTCTCACTTGCATGCAATCTTACTAAAAATGATTCTCTCTTAGAAACCCTCAACTTATTTTGTGCCTCATTGCCAACTATGCATGTCTCTTCACACCTTAACTAACTTGTCCAATCCACTAATGGGGTTGATGAACGGTTAAATAAATGTGTCTTTATTACTCAATATTTCGTGTGATTTTTTCCTCATACAACCAATCTATCGGGATTTGAAGCGTCTCTTACCATTTAAGATTATACAACATCTTTATGACCTATCATTTCCACTTTGTTACCATCATTTCCTTGCTTTAATTCCTTTTAACTACCCTATCAATATCATACTGTCTATTTTTTCTTGCTTATGTAGTTGCTTCTCCATGGTATTTCTCTTCTGTGTATGAGTGATAATCATTCCTTCTCCACAATTTCTTAGGTATTTGTGCTCTATGATATTTTTCTTTTTCTGTATCAACTTTTTATTTGTTTTTCTTCCTTTTTCTTCATTTTTTTATGTTTTTTTGTGTTTTAACTTCCTACTATAGTACATTTACTAGGATACATGTGGTCTGGTGCAACCCAGATTACTCCATAGACTATCAATTTTCTCTATATAGTTTCAACCGACTTCCATTCATTATTCCTTCCAGGACTTCTCCATTCAAGGTTTCCAACTGCGCAACACCTGTCTTTGTCACATGCTGGATCACATAAGGTCCTAACCAATGCATTCAAAACTTCTTTGGATGTTTCATAAACTTTTTTCGTAGAGTAATACCAAGTCTCCAACTTGAAATTTTTTATGTTTAATGTGTCTATCATTCCATGCCTTATCTCTTGCCTTATGAACTTATTGATGGAAACCAATGACAAACCAATATTACTCAAGTTGTACTAAATGTGATAGTCTCTCCTCTACTGGGTCATATTCCAAAAGATCGGTGATTGCTTCAATGCACATGACAGGTAGAATAAACTCCATTGAAACCATTTCTTCTTTCCCATAGACCAACTTGAAAGGTGTATGGCTTGTCAAATTGTTTTCTTATTTTCATGTAGGCCCATTAAACTACAACAGCTCTTAAGTCTCAATCATCTCTCCCTGAATCATATATCTTTGTCAAAACATTCTCCAAGATTTTATTGAAATCTTCCACTATCCCATTGGCCTAAGGATGATATAGTGTACTCTTCTAATGGTGAATTTGTAACTCCTTGGTCAATGTTGTAATTGTCTTATTCAAAAAGTGTGTTCCTTGATCACTAAGTAATATACATGGATATCCAAATCGTGCGACTACATTATCAAACAAAAATAACACATTAATATTCGTGGTGTAGTCTCTGACTAGTGCTTATTCTTCCCATGTTTTCAAATACTCTGTCACAATGATTATGTACATTTTCCCTAATATTCTTGCTTGTGGGTTGATTTGCACCAAAAATTCTATGGCCCATTTATCAAATACTTGCAAGGTAAAATTTGAGTTTAAAGTCATTTAATACCTCCTGGATGGCTTTCCCACTCTTTGACATACATCACATGAATGACAGTATTCCTTAGAATCTTTGTGAAGTGTGGGCCACCAAATCCCTGCACAAAAAATATTTTTTGAAGTGTCTCTTCTTGCATAATGTCCTCTTGCAATCCCATCATTCACTTCTACGAGTATCATCAGTATTTCATGTTCCAACACACATCATCTCAGTATTCCATATGCACCTAAATTGTATAACTTTCCTACAATCAAATGATAGTTCATTTCTTTAACTACCAGTTGTTTCTTCTACGCCATTGTCATGTTTGATGGATTCATTCATGTACTTAAAAACTACATGATGTGTGAGAAGTAAGCATCCACCATTTTAACTGCAAATAGCGGTGCAACTGTGAAGATGTCATATAAATTTCCTGCATAGTCTTTGGATAGTATGAATGATAGATGATTTGGTCCTGCATTCAACTTCCCTGGTTTCATGACAACCTCAAAATCATATTTATGGAACAACAGTAGCCATCTGGATATCCTCCCCCCCAACACTCGCTTTTTCACTAAGTATTTTAGTGCATAATGGTTTGTATACATATTAAAGTGAGATCCCAATAAATAATCTCTATACTTTTGTAGCGCATATACCATTTCCAATCCTTCTCATTCTATAGTGGTGTAATTCTTCTCTTCTATGGATAAATTCCTACTTGCAAACACAATTGGGTGATTTATGTCTCCCTCCCATAGTTGATATAGTATTGTTCCCAATGATATGGACAATGCATCTACAAGACAATGGAACTCCTTGTTCCAATTTGGAAATATCAAAGTCAGAGAGATCACCAATTTTTGCGTTAAGGTGTCCAAACCCTTCTAACAGTCCTCATTCCATTGGAACCTTCATTCCTTCTTCAACAACTTTTCCATAGGTGTTGTGATCTGTACATATTGTTTGATAAACTTCTTTTAATAGCCTATGTGACCTAGAGTTTCCCTCAGTTGTCTGACTGATGTAGGTGGTTCTAAATCTATAATTACCGCAATCTTATCTCAATCTACTAATAATCATTTCTTGCATAGTACATGTTGTTGTAGGAAAATCTCCCTGCAGACAGGTAGATTGCCTCAAAGAGCTTGACCCTAACTTTAAGACAAAAAATGCTTAATGTGGACACTGACATCCTTTCAAATCTATACAAACTAACACATGAGAAGGAAGGAGAATAGAAGTACCTATTTACCGATGTTTGTCCCTGCACGCTCTGAGTTGCACTCTGATCCTTTGCTCCTCGCGAGTCTTGTAGACAAACAAGATACGACCACTTCCTACTCTATTGATATTAGCTTGAAAACATATATATCTATTGATGATAGGTTCATGTAACATTAGACACAAACTAGAAAGAAACAGGCCAAGCGTGTCATATTAATGAGAATAACGACATCAGTACTTACAATCGTAGATGCGAATGCGACAGCTTCGTCAAGTCCCCTTCGTCTAACCCTTGCTCGAAAGATCCACAACCTGGATAACAACAACTTCACTAATCACTCTCCTTTGGCTGACTGTGTGTTTCCTATGAGATCATATGTTTCATGCTAGCAATTCTTTCCTAATCAGCTCTGTTCCAGCACCACTTATGAGATCATTAATTTGGTGTGATTCTCCTTTTTCAATCCTCACTTATGAGATCATAATTTTGGTGTCATTCTCCATTTCCAGTCCTCTTTCACCACTAGAAAGCTTGCTTATATAGCCTTGGAGAGGCTTTAACCACTTGAGATATCCTTGGGGAAGTTGAGGATTTGCCTCCTTCAGTTGAGGATATGCCCTAGGATCATGGATAGACTAGGGATTCGAGCTCAACTTCCTTCCAAGAATGAAAGGATCCTTCCCCCATTCATCTCAACAGCTTAACAACTGTCCAAAATAGGTAGCGCTCCCTCAAAAGGGCCATCAGAGCGTTGTAGCGCTCCCTAGTAAGCTTTAGGGGGGCGCCAACGCTCTCAAAATCTATAACACTCCCTCAAAAGGGCCAGGGGAGATTTATAACGCTCCCTGACAGTGTAAGGGGGAGCGCTCCCCTCCAAAAACTCAGTTTTTGAGGTGCTTTCAGATGGAAAAAGGTTTGCAAGCTTGTTGACTCATTTCTCCTCTTCCAAATCAAATGTTTGAGGTGTTTCAGGTGTCCTTCTCATGTCGTTATAGGAACGACGTAGGCATCATGGCAGTATGCTTCCTTGACACTTGCGACACTTGTGAGCAACATGCGACACTTGCAATTTTGCAAGCAAAATGTGACACTTGCGACCTTTGTAATGATGACACTTGCAACACTATCAAAGTGAGTAATTTCGATGTGTAATAGATTGCCCCCCAAAGTATGAAGTTAGAAGATAGGAACTGATAACTGAAATGCTTTGTAGACTTTCAAGCAAGGGTGTAGATACAGAGAACCTAACAAAAGTTGCACACAAACATCCAACAAATATTATGACATGTTTCAAAACCCAAGGCAGGCATACCTATGCTTGGGTGATCAAGACTTGCAAGATATGGCCGCCATAAAATACACTGCGGATCCATAATTGTATTGATAAAAAAGGTATATCCCCTGAAAATACAGTGTGTATCTATACTCTTATGACATGAACTGATCATAGCCATGAAGAATACACAGTGGATCTACAATATGACAAGACATAGCCACGACCAATACAAAGTGGATCTATGTAACAGTATATGTGTTCTTTGTCCAATAGAAACTCCTTCGCAGCCTGGGCAAAGCATATATCAAAGTGGTTACTCAACCCAGGGTCTTCTCACCAATCCCAACGTGGTACGATCCTAACCATGTGAATAGATGTTTTGATGTTGAACATGGAAGAAACCACTTGATTACTGGTCAATGGTGTGAACTGTTAACAAGTGCGAGGGAGATCACCATTAATGTCAATGATTCCCAAGGTACCCTAGTACATTCCAGTGAATGTGAATAGATGAGATGAAGTCGAACACCCGTGGAATCATTCGATCATAGGTCAATGATGTAAACCTATTGTTGAATGTGAGGAGGCATGCCATTGAGGCATGCAAGTCCCAAAGTACTAACTAGTTTCTAAGTTTGATTCTCGGATAATGTGTTGAAGTCAACAGGAATAGACTCATCGAGGGAGGGCCTTGATGTATCCCCCATCAATGACACAAAATAGACATAGAGATGTAATTGGTAGAGAAAATGGACATGGACTGACACAAGTTTTGAGGCAAGATATTTGGGATGGCTGAATTTCGAGGCGGATACTTCCCTTGAACACTGAGGCACAATAGTAAACATGACATGGAGCAAAACTATGCATTGGATACTGTGACTTGCGTCAGGTGACCCAAAGGAGAGAAAGGAACTCAAAGGATTGGCTTAATGCAGAGGTTTAGCGGATTATGATACGTGCAAATGATAAAGTGTCGTGTTCAAGGGCAACTCTAAGAAGTGTTGGATGATGTTCTCAAGAAAATGCTTGGCTTGTTCCTTTCAATTTTTTCCCCCATCCAGATAGATGAGTACCTCTTTTTGATTTAATGAGCTCGAGGAGGATAACACATGCTCGATATAACTCACCTTCGGTAAGTTCCTCTTCCTTTGTTTAACGAACTAGAAGAAGTAAGGGATCGGTCCCATATGGGCCTGTCGATGTGTTTTTAACGAGTCCAAAGATAGAAAACTTGAAGGTTTTTTGGGATTATAGAGTTTGAAAAAACACTTAAAATAGAACTCTCTCAATTCATTTTTCGTACAGTAGTCTAACGAGACCGAAAAAGGGGTAAATTATCGCTCAAAAGACGCCCTTTCTGACCTTTTAATGAGTGTGAAAGGAAGCAAGGTCACTCGACAATCTTTTCATATTTAGAGAGTCTGAAAAGGGTTTAAAGTAGACTCCAGGGGGGTTCCTTTTTCGTATGTTCGTGTATCCGTTCGGGTTCGAAAAAGAGATAAACGTTTACCCGGTTGCATTCTCATGTGTTTACGAGCACGAGAAAGAACAAAGACTAAGCTCGGTACTCTGCCCCCAGCTTGAAAGCTAGTGGCTTGACTCCAGAATGATCATCAAAGGCTGGAGACATGCCCCCCAAGCTTCAATTCATTCACCGACTTTGAGGTTGTCACCAATTTCTGTGCTAGATGGAGAAAAAGGATACAGGTGGATGAAATGAAGGTTCAAGAGCGATATCTAACGAAAGACTCGACTCGACATCTACCAGATCTGGCGAAAGAATCAACTTGAAGGGAGAGGTGATTGTTTCATTTTTTAACGAGCTTGACATAGGAAAAGAACTATGCTCAAGGTTCCGGGTTCGATCCCCAGATTGTTGTTTCATTTTTTAACGAGCTTGCTACAGAGAGGAAAACTATGCTCAAGACCTTTGTTTCATTTTTTAATGAGCTTTCCACAGAGAAGGGAAACTATGCTCGTGGTTGCTTCTTGATCATGGCTTCCGAGAGGATAATTTTCTGGAAGGGTACCATGTCAAGGGACAAAACTCGGTCATGGACTCCAAGAGATCTTCGCTGGATGGAAGATAATCACTCGAGAAGGAACACATGTCGGGGGCTGCGATAGGAGTAAGGAGATTAAGCTCCAATAACCCTACCGAAGAGATCACCATGTCAACTACCGGATCCAAATCATCGGAAGTTGAGGTCATGGGAGACAACGCCACATAATTGACATGTCGCGAGGGCGATACTGTCTGCATATAAGAACCACTTAGGGAGGTAACCCAGTCGAGGCCGATGAATGAAAGTTGATCAATAGTCACAATACTTCCATCGTGAGGGAAAGATATCACACGAAAAAGGGTGGATACAAGAGCTTTCATAGCATAGACATAATCCCACCCAAGGAGTAAAGCGAAATCCAAGGGATCTCGGACTACCATGACATTGATAAAGACAGCTTTCCCTCCCAAAGTTACAGGAAATTGAGGAAGGATCCCTAAAGTTTGACTAGTTCTTCTGTTAAAAGATAACATATTCTATGTAATCGGTGCAAGCTGTGGACAACCCAAAGCGTACCAAGCAACAGAAGACAAAATACTAACAGATGAACCTTCATCTATCAGTGTTTGAGGAATGTCCCAACCACGAACTTGTACTGTAATCTGGAAAGGAATGTGGGAAGGAAGACGAGGTCCAGTTAGCACACCCCAATAAAAAAAGATGGCCTCATTACTTGGAGGGGGTTTCGTAGGAGAAGGAGGAATGCCCCCCGGCATGGTAGAGTCCGTATTAACGAGAAACACATGGGCAGTATCGAGTTTACTCTCTAGAAGGAGAGTAGGATCGACTGATGATTGGACTGGATCAACCAATGGTGGACTTGGATAGACCACTTCGGCACTCTTCAGAGGAAGAGTGGGACTAACCAAGGAAGGGACTGGATCAGTCACTTTGACATTCTGCAATGGAGGAATTGGATCGATCGATGACGAAACTAGATCGACCATTTGAGTTTCATTCTCCAAGGGAAGAATGGGGTCAACGGGTGGAAACAGATCGATCGCTTTGGTGTCACTCTCTAACGGGAGAGTGGGATCAACCAAAGATGAAAACATATCGACCACTTTGGTGTCACTCTTTTGATGAAGAGTGGGGTTGATCGATGATGGAACTAGATCAGCTACTTGGGTTTGTGGTTCAATCGAGGAGGAAACTAGATTGACCACCTGATCAACCGGAATGACCGGGGATGGAACTGGATTAACCAATCCATCAACCAATGATGGGTCATAGGAAAGCTTATGATAACCTTTTGGAAGTTGAAGTTTTTCCAAAAGAGAAGAAGCCTCGTCCATGAGAGGAAAAAGGTGAGAGTAATGATTACCTTTACATAACATGCAAGGGAACTTGACAGTTTTCTTCTTCTTACCAACCTGAACATCACTAGTTGACGGGGTATCATCGACATGACTGACAAAGGCCGATGACGTGGAAGACCACATTTCTAAAACCTTGATAAGACCAGGGCAATCCCTCAGAAAATGGTCACCCTTACAAAGGCTGCAAGGGAATTTGGGTTTTGGATTCTTCCTTTTAATCTTGTTGACCTCATCAACACTCCCAGTACTATTAACAGTAACCAGTTTCTTAGAGCCAACATCTGATGTTGTTGGGGTATTGGTCCTTTTCGGGCTCTTCTTCTTCTTCTCTTTCTATTTCTTCTTCTTCTTATCAACCTGGCTACTTGATTTAGAGCTTTCACTAGGCGAAGAAGGATAAATGGAAGGAGAATTGATGGGCGAAGAAGGAAAAAATTCGACGTGAGGTTGATGTGTGGGTGGTGTATTGACATCCAAAGTATTAGGTGCAACTGAAACATTGGGAGGATTTGGGATCACCGGAGTGGGGAACAACCAAACTGGTAATCCAATAATGAGTCCTGGAAGACTCAGTGTGGCAACATATGGAGGACCAAAGTTTCCAAATGAAGGAAAGGTATAAGGTTCCCCAGAAGAAGGGGTTCCTCCATTGGTACTCCCAGGATTCGATGCCATTAACATTGAATCGACCTAAGGTCCACTAAGTAAAAGAAACTGCATACGCTAATAGAAATCTACGAATCACAACCAAGCAAACATGACCTTCTTTTGATGACCGTACTAGTTGGTGATGAAATCCAACGTCGCGTGATCAATTCCAGAAGGGGCAGGGATAGGGTGGAACAGTTACAATGGAGACCTGCTTAACGGACTTACGCCTTGGTGCAAGCTTCCACGCAATAATTATGGATTTACCCTCCAAGGAGCCTGAGTGAGTTTGACCAATGTCTGCTCCAGGTACAGTGAGACTTCTCGTCACCGTCATCTTGTGTAAGACCCTAAAGATTATGGCCACTAAGGTTACCAATTCATAGTCAGCCCCTGGACGGGAACAGTCGACAGTCTGATCCGAATGTACGAGCAGGGTATCGAGCCCGAAATCAACTAAAAGGATTCCATGCAGTAATTGTGGATTTACCTCAAAGTGATCCCCATAATACTATCTGACCACCACAATCAGTTAAACCACGGAGGGTTAGTCCCCGTAGCTCACTCGAATGCGACCTCGTGCGTAACCCCTGTGTGAGAGGGGGATCCCAGGCAAACTTATATGATGATTGGATTTGAATCTCCCTAACTCAATATGCTAATGTTTGTTTTGGAAACTTTGGAGAGTTATGCTCACAGCCTAATCCAAAGTACTAAGCCTAGTCTACTGTTGGTGGAGGATCCTGGAAAAGAAAAAGTTCTAAATAATTTTTAATTAGCGTTGATTTTTATAGCTGTTCTTTACTCGAAAAGGGGTGCATGGAAGTGAAATGAATGGAATTATGAATCAGTCCCAAAAATGCATCAAAAATGATAAGCATTCATTTCGTTTCGATGAATGTCTCTCTAAGGGAGAGAGAGAGAGAGAGCTCTTTTCACTAACAAGCACTAATAAGGAGTGTCCTCAAACAAGTTTTCTTCAATCAAATCCTGATGTGATGCTAAAACTTTTGAGATGCCTTCTAACATGCACAATCAATCATGAAGATGTATTTTTATTGTTTGCATATGAATAATGATCAATTCAACACAATGCTCATCTTGCTAATTATCTTCTTGTATGAATGAAAATCAGACCAACACAAGAAAGAATCATACAAACAATACACCCTCTCGTTGTGATCAAAACAAGAAGCAAAAGAAAAGAAACAATCAAAGAGAAAACAAACTTCACACCCAAAATAAAAATTCAAAGAACAATGATCTTAACTAAAACCAAATGGAAAGATATGTAGACCTTTGATGACCTTCACCAGCGTATTTCGTTCAGTTGATGAGGAGAGAAAGACAATGTATGGGTTCCAAACTCCAAATGGAAGAAAAACTCAACAACAATAGTGAAGAAGGTTACAAAATCCAAACAACAAGACGTTTGTTCTTCAAGAAAAAGACAGATGTCAAAGATGGAAAGAAGAAGGATTGACTCACAAGGTTACCCAGCAAGAGAGGCACAGAGGAAAAACCCTGAAAAAAAAAACAATTTTGGAAGGTTTATCGTCCAAAGGAGGGTTGGCGCTCTGTTTCCAAAGGC
Source organism: Picea engelmannii (assembly GCA_009831015.1). Lineage (NCBI taxonomy): Eukaryota > Viridiplantae > Streptophyta > Pinopsida > Pinales > Pinaceae > Picea > Picea engelmannii. The sequence continues at coordinate 310,196 of ML795434.1, forward strand.
AAGGAGCATTATAACACTCTGTGAAAAGCTATTAGGGAGCACTAGCGCTCTGTTAACACAGGGACAGGGGCGCCAAGTTCAAAAACTCCCAGAAATGTCAAAAAATTCAAAAAATTGCAGTTCAATTTCGACAATTAAGCCGAGTATGATGGGGTAGGGAGCCAATCAACTCATGAAACCAATCAAAAGAGGAGTGAACCAGGTATGAAACAATCAAGGGGTAGAACTAGGTCAATGAGGAGAAATCAAAACAAGAAGTTTCGATTTGAGGCTATCTCCCCAGTGGAGTCGCCAGTTTCTATTGTAGGAAAATCTCCCTGCAGACAGGTAGATTGCCTCAAAGAGATTGACCCTAACTCTAAGACAGAAAATGCTTAACGTGGACACTAACTTCCTTTCAAATATATACAAACTAACACATGAGAAGGAAGGAGAACAAAAGTACCTCTTTATCGACGTTTGTCCCTGCACGCTCCGAGTTGCGCTCTGATCCTTTGCTCCTCGCGAGTCCTGTAGACAAACAAGATACGACCACTTCCTACTCTATTGATATTAGCTTGAAAATAGATCTATCTATTTATTATAGGTTCATGTAACATTATACACAAACTAGAAAGAAACAGGCCAAGCGTGTCATATTAATGAGAGTAACGACAACAGTACTTACAATCGTAGATGCGAATGTGATAGCTTCGTCAAGTCCCCTTCATCTAACCCTTGCTTGAAAGATCCACAACCTGGATAACAGAAGCTTCACTGATCACTCTCCTTTGGATGACTGTGTGTTTCCTATGAGATCATAGGTTTCATGCTAGCAATTCTTTCGTAATCATCTCTGTTCCAGCACCACTTATGAGATCATAAGTTTGGTGTGATTCTCCTTTTTCAATCCTCACTTATGATATCATAAGTTTGGTGTCATTCTCCATTTCCAGTCCTCTTTCACCATTAGAAATCTTGCTTATATAGCCTTGGAGAGGCTTTAACCACTTGAGATATCCTTGGGGAAGTTGAGGATTTACCTCCTTCAGTTGAGGATATGCCCTAGGATCATGGCTAGAATAGGGATTCGAGCTCAGTTGCCTTCCAAGAATGAAAGGATCCTTCCCCCATTCATCTAAACAGCTTAACAACTGCCCAGAATAGGTAGCGCTCCCTCAAAAGGGCCATCAAAGCGTTGTAGCGTTCCCTAGTAGGCTTTAGGGGGGCGCCAACGCTCTCAAAATATATAGCGCTCCCTCAAAAGGGTCAGGGGAGCTTTATAACACTCCATGACAGTGTAAGGGGGAGCGTCGGCGCTCCGAGATAGTGTAAGGGGGAGCGCTCCCCTCCAAAAATTCAGTTTTTGAGGTGCTTTCAGATGGCAAAAGGTTTGCAATCTTGTTGACTCATTTCTCCTCTTCCAAATCAAATTTTTGAGGTGTTTCAAGTGTCCTTCTCATGTCGTTATAGGCACGACGTAGGCATCATGGAAATATGCTTCCCTGATACTTGCGACAATTGTGAGCAACATGCGACACTTGCAACTTTGCGAGAAAAATGCGACACTTGCGACCTTTGTAATGACGACACTTGTGACACTATCAAAGTGAGTAATTTTGATGTGTAACACATGTCCCAACAAAATTCCAAATGGTGCTCAAAAAATACACTTCTTCAAGTTCAACGAAATATGACACTATTTACACATATCAAACATTATCCTAAGTACTTTTGTGTGATCCTTTCATAGACTATGTTGTCCCTATTTTTTGGGATAACTAACGAGATTATGTCTCGAGGCCCTCAAGCTACAGATATGGAGTTTCAATATACTACATGACCAACAATGTCCACTTGCATAGATAGATACCCTTCTCACCACCACATAGGTCAAGATTTTCAGGATGGTATCCACCATACTAGTTGACTTTAGAAAGGCACTAGGCCTTTCTCCATGAGGTAGAATTCAAGTATTATAGTAAGTGTCATTTCAATATTTGAGTCATTTTGAGTATGTTCTATCTTAGAGTGCTTTAGATTTCATGGCATATGCTTGGACATTATGCCTTTTCCCTCATTTCACCTTGCTAGTTGACATTTTTCCCTAGTAAGTGGTCTTCCTCGAGAATGGGTTTTCTACTAGAAACTCCCTTGAAGAGCCATCATACTTTTCCCATCCATACTTACCATTTTTCATCACCTAAAACCCCCAATTTCCTTATCTCTTGGGATTTTAGGGTGTATTTACCCAAGAAGGGGTTGTCTCTCATTCCATGGGAAGAAGGGGATGAAGGCCCAAAGGGATTTTTGTTGGATAGATAGATACAATCATATATATATACATTTCATATTCTTCGCTTAGGGATCACCCGAGAAAGCAATGAAACACTTCTCTATAAGAAAAGGGGGACCTACATGAATAAATGATAAATGCTAAAGGGGAGGTCTCATCATGAGTTGACCTATCATGATCATGGGTATCTATTCGTATGACATTACCATCGTATGGGAACCAAGATAGTGTAGTGGCTCTCAGTTACACAACTAAGAGAAAGGGGGTCTCATCATGAGCCAACCTTCTCATTTTTTGTGAGGTATTTGTGAGTGACACTGTCACTATATGGACAACACTCGAGGACAATGGCCTTCAACTTGTTCCTTAAAACATGTGTTAGCATAAGGATTTATTCTTAGACTTCTTTAAGAAAAATCCTAGTAACCATCAAAATATAAATGATTAAAACAAGTTTATATTTGAGTGGATAAAAAATACTAAGTAAATAAAGGGAGAGGGAATCAAACTGGCTGCAGAGGCATTCCATTGGGCATGGAGTCATATATTCCTACAGATCAAAGGAAATCAAATTGTATACTAGATAAGGGTTATATATAATTATCGGTAGAAGCATACAGAATATGACAAAAGGAAGAACATATATCGCACATAGATCCTTTCTACAAATAGATTAAATATTTCTTAAACAATAAACACTGATTTAATGGGCAAGCTACAACAGATCCTTTATTGTTCATGAATCCATCAATCAATGGAAGCTATGATCCTCAAAACCGACAATATATTCAAGCAAGAGGATGACAAGAGAAATATAAAACAAACAATACAATCTAATAAACAACTCTCATGAAGCTTCAATGGAAGAAATGTTGATTACAAAAAGGCCCTCACGGTTACAAATAAGCAACTAAACTGCTCCTCCATCTATCTCCTCTATTGGATCTTGAATCCAACCCTTTCCTCAAAAAAACCATTGCTATATATAGTGTATAATTACTTCCTACTATACATATTTCAAATCCCAAGTGGTTTCATTGGATTCCCTTTTCTCTAGGAGATGTTACAACAAGGTGAAACAAAAAATCCACCTAGCTCCTATTTTTTTGGATCTTGTCTATTGTGATAAATGATTTTTTGAAATAGGTCATGATGCTTGATATGGTGATAGAAAACATGCGCCTCATTTCCAATTACCTCCTAGGAAACCATTCAAACCCCCTCATACAAGTGACAACTCATATTTATCAAACTGTTAGAGTTTGCAACGCAATTTCAGGTTTCACTACAAACTTTCCTTGTTGATTTCAACTTTTCTCCCAAACGACGAACTGGGTCAGGCTGATTTTTGGTAAGCAAGTCGATCATATTATTATTCATATCCCAAAAAAATTTCATAAGAACCTAGATCGTAATTAAAAATTTATGATGACAAAATCAATCTATTGTGTACTAGTTTGCTACAAATTGTCCCAAAATTACCAGTCTGTGGCACCTTTGACAACATGCACTGCAAACTTTCATGTAGGTGTGTTTTTACATTAAAAATTTATTTGAACTTTTAAAACTTGCACAAAAGGTTGGGAAATCATTCTAGAACCTGCTACAATCTTCTGAAATATGAAGTAACTTTTTGCAGAAGTCATATGAATACGGTAACCTTGGTTTAAGAAAACAATCATTACTTGGGTTACAAGTATGTGAATTAAAGTGAACCATGGAAAAATGATGATGATGTAAACATATGAAAATGTATTCATATTTTCCTAGTGCTTCTTCGGGAGTTCCTCTTTTCATTTCCTCAGAAAAATTCAAGCAAACCACCCTCTCGAATGCTTCCTTGAAAAATGGTTCAGAATTAATAAGTTACATGTCATGTGGCTCAACCCTAACAATATCTCCCCCTTTTTGAAACTTCTTACCTTGATGATTGTCCATGATATATTGTTTTGAAAACCATTTACCCTATTATAACATATTGTTATCAGATATATGATAAAAACAAGAAAATATGGTTTTTGATAGAAATGGCACAACTTAGGGTTTACTTGAATAAAATATTCATGCACAAAAATAGTGTAAGGATGAACATGATGATGTTAGGAGAGAATCAAAGGAAAGAATACAAAATTGAATGAGGTTGCAGTCAAGAAAACAAATTGTAGCAATTATGTGTAAAAGAGAGGATTTGTAACGCATAGTTGAGTTTGTAGCGCAAAGTCTTAGACTAGGTTTTAATGACAGGTTTTCAAGACTTCACACATATGAAGAGGAAAATTACTTTGAAAATATAAAACCTAATACATAAGTGAATTACAGTTAAGGAGGGTTTTTTTCTGGTAAACAAACAAAGGGTTCATAGTGCAAGTTCGCAACGCACAGTTTGTAGCATCATAAAAAATATAGTGGATAAGGTTACTATTGCAAAAGGTAGCTCCAAATTGATGTTTTTGGTATAAAATAACAAATTTGAATATTTCCAAAGTTTAGGATACCAATACCTTAGAATTTGATAAGTGCAAATAATTTGCAATGCATAAAATATGTAACAGTTTGTAGCACAGAAAAATAACAACAATTGTATCTAGTCCAATCAACCTTCATACAATGCACAATCACAAAAAGAGGTACCTAGTATATCTAAAACTTCAGCTAGTGTCTAATGAACTAGACTGGGAATTTTTTGGAAGCATCCAATCCTCTTTCATCTACTACAACTAGTTTGCAGTGCCATATTTCAAAACAATTGGTAGTGCACTTCATTCAAATTGATAGACTTGTTACTTGAAACTGGCTTGAAGAACATGATGCATTAAAGGAACTGAAAACAATGGGATATCCCTTGAAACATTTCCAAGGTATAATTATGTTTGTTTAGTGCATGAGGTACTTTATTTATATGCTTTGAACTTTTAGGTGAGTTTGCAGCAAGTAGACTGGACACTTGATTTGACCCTCAAATGGTTGAAAATGACATAAGGAACCTTGTGTACATCCCTTTGAGAAAAGACACATGATAATGATAATTTTAAGACCAAGTGTGTGACCAATGCTAACCCCTATTTATTTCATTATGATGAACACTATGATAACACCAAGACTCTTACATGGACTAAGGTCATAATTTTTTACTCCTGACATTTCATGTGATAATAATGGCTCCAAAGGGGATGGAACGCTCCCTATGAGATGCCAAGAACATTTTAGATCCAGTGCCTTATCCATTGGGCTACGCAGTATTACTTTTAATCTACTGTAAACCAAGAAACTAAAAGAAACAAAAATTCTTGTATAATGAGCTTATTCCCCTACTTCTAACATGATCTATGAGATGCTTGATCATGTGAAATAAAAAATCCAATGTATCCATGCAAGGACCTTGTCTACTGATTGAATTCCTTGCATAAACATAGTTAATGTAAATTCAAATTGAAAATTAAATCCAATCTAAAAAAACATCCACTTTGAAGAACCAATTCCAGTGACTAATTCTAGGTAACCCATAAAGGTTTATTTCTCTAATGTTTCCAACAAAAATGAAAAAGTATATTGAAGAATATGTGTGAATACCACTTGTTGATTGATAAAAATGAAAGGACAACCTATGTCTATAGTTTCTTCTTGTTCACAAGTATAGTGTAACATACAAGCTTCTTTATTCAATGTGTCCCTTTCTTCAAATGCTCATGGTTCTTGTTCTAAGTTTTCAAATGCAAGATCATTCTCAGAACAAATGGAAACAGTCTAATTATTTTCCTTATCATGCATTTCAACCTCATCAAAATTATCCATATAGAGAACCATAGGATCACTAAGAACATGGAAAGTTTGTTGTTGACTTATAATTTTATCATTATGTTCCAAAAAACTTGTGTGATTTTTCATCTCAACTCTCTCTACTCTATAAGAAACTTCAATTTTTTCTTTAAAAAGATTAAATGAATAAAAGCATAATGTAAATGACTTTCTAAGTCACAATTTTCCCTATGATCGAGGTCATAATTGTGATAAATGGTTTGAATGCTTTCATAATACTGTTGAAAATAATCATTTTATGGATGAAAGGATATTTCTAATGTTTTTTGGAAATCCGCCTCATCATAGTTATCGCACTCATCATATACATGTAAACAAAAGGCTTCCTGAATATCATAAATAAAAAAATTAGATAAAACATATTACTCCTCAACAGGATCCTCTGCCAACTCCTCCTCATGGAATCCTTCTTGTTCATGTTCATTGTTAGCTATGTCTGCATTCCACTCCTCATCCTTAAATTGATATGAAAATTTTCCACAATATTTGATATTGTCTTCAACCTCTTGTGCATAAATGAACATTTGATGCAAGGTGACATACCTCATTTATAGCAGAAGAAGAGAAAAATATGGATGAAGAGTTGTTACATAACACATTCTAGCAACAACTTCAGGAGGTCAGATATCTAAAGGCATGATGCAATAAAAACTATAAAATCTCCTGTTGAAAATAACAAAAGCTTTATCCTCCCCTCTTTTCAAATCATAAAAATCAGAAAAGTATTGGTCAAGATATTTTTTCTCTCCCTAGTACCTTGAAAATGCACCAAATAAATCATTCCATGAACCAATGGAACCAACCTCTAGATTTTTAAACCACAAAGAAACATCTCCAACCAAAGATTTGGAAAATAACCTCATAACAACATCCTCATGGATGATTTCCAAATTGTCAATGACATTCTAAAAATCTCCCAAATGCTTCTGAGCTATAATATGATCTTCTCCAACAAAAAGAGGCAGATATTCTAAAAGCTTGGGAGGGTAAGGATGAAGAGTAGATGGCAACTTTAAGTGTTTAAACATTTTTTCTCTTTTTCTAGAATGAACATCAGTAGGTTGAAAATGAGGTTCAATGGATTGATTAAAAATTCCAATAGTGGTGGTAGAATATGGTACTATGATCATAGAAGGTGGTGAATCAGTTGTATCATTCATGTGGTAACAAGGATGATCATGTTCAGGAAGGATTTGAATACAAAAATTGTTCTCATATGTTTCATATGAAGGACTAGGGTCAACATCAACTATGTAAGAAGAATGCATACCTTCTTCTTTCAAAGAGGGATATACAATAGTAAGCTTATGGGAATTAGAGTAAACAAATAAAATGATGATTCTCCTGATATATGAAGGAAAGGACATGAAAGAACTGGTAAAAAAGAATATGAGCTCTTGAAGGAAACATATATCTTGATACCTGGACTTCTTGTGTCTTCCTATCATTTTTCTGTCTGATCTCATTCCTCAATGAAGTATTGTAACTTGATTTGAATCACCAACAAGTTATTCAAATGTATGGATTCGCCATGGTGAAAATTGCAGTCTCTATCACCAATCCTTGATCACCATCAAGAAATGGTAGTAGTTTGTGTCATACATCCCAGTGAAGATCTTCAACTTCATCCCCGACAATGACGCCAAAAATATTAGCACCAAGAGTTGTTCTTAGATTGCTTTAAGAATAATCCCAGTACCCATTATAATAAAAATGATTAAAACAAGTTTATTTTTTAGTGGATCAACAAGACTGAGTAAAGAAAAGGAGAGGGAAACAAACTGTCCGCAGAGGCATTTCATTGGGCATGGAGTCATAACATCCTATAGATCAAAGGAAATCAAATTGTATACTAGATAATGGTTATATATGATTATGGGTATAATAATAAAGAATATGAAAAAAGGAAGAACAACCATCGTACATAGATCCTTTTTGCAAACAGATTAAAGATTGCTTGAACAATAAGCAATGATTTAATGGGCAAGCTACAACAAATCCTTTGTTGTTCATAAATCCATCAATCAATGGCAGCTATGATCCTCGAAACCTACAATATATTCAAGCAATAGGATGACAAGATAAATGGAAAACAAATAATACAATTTGATAAACAACTCTCATGAATCTTTAATAGAAGAAATATTGATTACCAACAGGCCCTCGGGCTTACAAATAAGAAGCTAAATTGGTCCTCCAACTCTCTCCTCTCTTGGATCATGAATCCAACCCTTTCCTAAAAAAAATCACTATTATCTGTAGTGTATCAATCCTTCCTACTCTACATAGGTCGAATCTCAAGTGGTTGCATTGTATTCCCTATGAAACATAAAATCCACCTAGCTCCTATTTTTTTGGATCTTGCCTATTGTGATAAATGATATTTTAAAATAGGGCATGTTGCTTGATAAGGTGATAGAAAACATGTGCCTCATATCAAAATACCTCCTAAGGAACCATTTGAACCCCCTCAAAGAATCCCTTCTACATCTTGGATTTATCAAATTGTTAGAGTTTGCAGTGCAATTTCAAGATTCACTGCAAACTTTCCTGTAGATGATGTTTTCAACTTTTCTCCCAAACGACGAACTAGGTCAGGCTAATTTTTGGTCAGAAATTCCATGATATTATGATTCATCACCACAAAAAATTCTGAAGAATCAATATCGAAATTTAAAATTTATGATGAAAAAATAAATCTTTTGAGTACTAATTTGCTACAAATTGTCCCAAAATTACCAGTTTGCAGTGCCTTTGACAACACGTGCTACAAAATTTCCTGTAGGTGTATTTTTACATTCAAAATTTATTTGGACTTTTAAAACTCGTAAAACAAGTTGGGAAATCCTTCCAAAACCTGCTACAATCTTCTAAAATATGAAGTAACCTTTTGCAGAAGTCATATGAATATGGTAACTTCTGTTTAAGAAAGAAATAATTACTCAGGTTATAAGTATGTGCAATAAAATTAACAATGGAAAAATGAGGTGGATGTAAACATAATATCTTGTATTCATCTTTTCCTAGTGCTTCTTCAGGATGTCCTCTTTTCGTTTTGTCACAAAATTTCAAAAATCCTACCCTCTGGAATGCTTCCTTGAAAAATGGTTCAGAATTAGTAAGTTACATGTCATGTGGCTCAACCCTGAAAATATCTCCCCCTTTGTGAAACTTCTTACCTTTCTGACTGTCCATGATAGCTTTTTTTGAAAACCATTTACCTTCTTATAACTTGTTATCCTATATATGATAAAAACATGAAAATAGGGCTTTTGATAGAAATGGCACAACTTAGGGTTTACTTGAATAAAATATCCATGCATAGCAGCATTCTGATGATGAAAAAGCTACAAGTAGGAGGTGAGAATAAAAGAATTGAATCCCAAATAGAATGAGGTTGTAGTCACGAAAAAAAATTGTAGCAATTTTGTGTAAAACAAAGGATTCACAACGTACAATTGAGTTTGTAGCGCATAGTCTGAGTTTGGAGCGCACATTCTTAGACTAGGTTTTAATTAAAGGTTTGCAAGACTTCACACATTTGAAGAGGAAAATGACTTTGAAAAGTTAAAACCTCATACCTAAGTGAAGCATAGTCAAGGAAGGTTTGATCTGTTCAGAAAACAGACGATTCATAGCGCAAGTTCGCAATGCACAGTTTGTAGCATCATAAAAAATATAGTGAATAATGTTACTGCTACAAGAGGTAGCTGAAAATTGATCTTTTTTTTATAACATAAAAAATTTAAGATTTTCAAAGTTTAGGGTACCAATACTATAGGCTTTGATAAGTGCAAAGAGTTTGTAGCGCAAAAAAATAACAGCAACTGTATCTAGTCAAGTCAACCTTTAGACAATTCACAATCACAAAAAGAGATACCTAGTATATCTAAAACTTTAGTTGGTGTCTCACAAACTAGACTAGGAATTTATTGGAAGCATCCAATCCTCTTTCATCTGCTACATCCAATTTGCAGCACCATATTTCAAAATAATTGGAAGTGCGCTTCATTCAAATTGATAGACCTGCTTCTTGAAACTGACTTGAAGAACATGATGCATTAAAGGCACTGCAAACAATGAGATATCCTTTGACATGTTTCCAAGTTATAATGATGTGTGATTAGTGCATGAGGTATTTTCTTGATACGCTTCAAAATTTCAGGTGAGTTTGCAACAAGTAGACTGGACACTTGATTTGACCCTCAAACGGTTGAAAATGGCATAAGGAACCTTGTGTACATCCCTTTGAGACAAGACACATGATAATGATACATTTAATACCAAGGGTGTGACCAATGTTGACACCTATTTCTTTAATGATGATGAACACTATCATGACACCAAGATTCTTACATGGACTAAGGTCAAAATGTTTGACTCTTGAACATTTCATGTACTAACAATATGAAACAAAGAAAGAATGGAAAGAATATGCGCTTGGAAAAATTGCATTACAAACGAAGGTGCCACACACCCTCTACAAAGGCACCCATGAATGAGACACTACAATCCCTTATATGTCAAGAAACCCATGCCCAGTGATTTATGATCCATAACCACTTCATCTACTTCACATGGTTTAGAGAGGTATCACTTGGGAAACACTCCTTGACCTAGTGTAAGAACTTCCCAATAGGACACCTCATCAACCCTCCTATACCGAAGCTTGGAAAGTTTCATAATGTTTTTGAGCACTTACTTGTTTGAAAGGGTAATCTTCGATGCAGATGATTAGGTTGATCATTTATTAATTTTATTTACTCATCATGATATTTTGACTTGATATCTTTGGAGGGCATCCTTATTTGTCCTAGCAGGACCTTTCTTGGTGGCCAATTTTGGGAGAACAAGCTTAGCTTGGAATTCCATGGGGCTTCAAGCCCATAGGTTGGCTGCCAAGGGCCTTCATGCCCAATAACATAGACATGCATTTGGAGGCCTAGAAGAAATCATGGATGACATGACCTAGCCCTCACATGCCAAATGTTTTTCCTAGGAGAGTCAAAACATTAGCTTTGGAGGTTTGACATCACCTAAAGGGGCTAGGATTTGGTGGTGAAGACATGGCTCATTGACACATGGATTTTTTGAGGAGAAGAATAATTTTAACATGAGGAGGAGGACTTATAAGAGTGACAAGTGGCCTTTGTATGCCTAGCCATGCATCTACTACCCCAAATGACTTCTTCAAAGTTCCAAAATGTCCCCTAAAGGGAAGAAATCCTCCTTTTTTAGTGTTTCACTTGTGCAAAAAGTGAATTGTTTAATATTATTTTGTAAAGGGGAAAGATTGGGGATTTTGACCCCTCTTATTGTGGTCTACCCTAAATATGTGGAAAAACTATGAATTAGAAATTTTGTATAAATAAGAGATCATGTGAATCTCATTTGAACATACATATCTCTCCCATTTGGAGAGGCCTTGGAATGGAATTTTTCCCTATCTTTGGCTATTTGTCTCTTGTTCTCTTATGTGGCTATGTTTTGTGGTTATTGGTTGGTAGAAGCATGTGCTATCCTTGGAAGGATTTTCTCTTGCTATAGTGGTGGTTTATCTTAGCATATTTTCCTTGAATTGGTAAGAAAATTTGCTTGTTCTATCATTTTTATTTCAAGTCAAGGTTATATTGCTAAGATTTAGGTGGGAAGTATAAGAGAATACAACCCCACCTTAGTCTCCATCATAATTTTTCTTAATTATTGTTGATTTCGCAAGAGTTTACTAAGAGAAGTATAAGTGCATACACCCTCTTAGTCTAAACCTTAGCTAGGGATACTTTCCTTGGGGAGTAATAGGATTTACACCTGCAAGGAAGATAGTACCTCTAGATTATTATTTTCTTGACTCCATTAATCCAACCATTAAAGGCAATAGTCATCACTTGTTTCATTGGAGAAATAAACTGTTGCCTTGGTAAATGTGAAAAGTCAAGGTCTTGAAGTTCTCTCACTTGGGTTTTGTTCTTTGATCCCTAGTATCTCTTGCCTCATTGAGGCATCCCATATCTCTTACTAAGTATTGTTGTTGTTAAAAAACTAACCCTACAAACATAAGGTTGTATAAATCCTAACTATTATAACCCTAACAACTCACAAACTAGCACTAGACTTAAGATAAATCTTTGCCCTCATGTTTTACTTGCTATAACACACTTTTTGGTCAACTTTTGGGAAATTTTTATTAGGTAATTTTGTTGTTACAATGCATTATATGTTACAGAGATAATGATGATAAATTTTAATGCATAGATATTATATGAAAACCTTGTTTTAAATATAAAAGTGCATGCTAATCCTTAGTCATTTGATAGTCTAAATCTTGTTCTTTCAAATTCACTTATATTAGCTCTTATTGCACTTGTCATGGTTTAATAATTTCTGATATATCGATCGATATTTTGTTGCAAATTAGGGACAAAAATCTTAACTTTATTTTCCACCTAACATACTATATGCAAGTGTTGCTTTTATTTTGTCTTGGGCAAGTATAAACACTTTTGCAGGTACCCAAAGACTTGAAAACTTTAAACCAATAAGAGACGAGTCATCAAAGTCATTTTTATCATCCATCAATGAACTTTAGAGGCATACTTCTATTTCTTCATTTCTATCCAGTTCAATCCCCCCATGGTCACCAAGATCGCCTCCCTAGAGTGACCTAGTCACCCTTGAAGCGCGGGACCTATATCGAGGTGACATTGGGTATAGTGTCCCTTAGTTGTCACCACTTGGTAGTTGGGTCGAGATTTTCCCAACCTACAATTTGTGTGATAACAGATTGAACACAGTCCAATAATCCAAGTACACTTCAAGGAACTTATGAATAAATTCCTTGAACGTTGCAATCAAAACTCTAGAAAACACCATAGGGGAATTATTCAGTCCAAAGGGAATTATTGTATACAGATAACTCCCCCACTTTGTTGAAAAAGTAGTTTGAGAGAGATAGAGAGGGAGGTAGAATGAGGGAGAGAGATAGAGGGGAAGAGAGAGAGAGTGAGATTGAGACTAACAACAAGTACAAAGAGAAAGATGTGTGAGAGAGAGGGGAGGGTATAGGGGGACAGAGGGAAAAAT
>ML795434.1:323418-345971 GCA_009831015.1 Picea engelmannii
GTCTAGGTATTTCCATGTCTAGGTCAAGGCCATATATTTTCTTTACATGCCTTTCCTTGCAATGTATCAAACTTGCTAGTGTGTGAGTGTGAGAGGGAGAGAGATTAAGATAAAGAGGGGAGGTAGAGAGAGAGTGTGTGAGAGTGTAGGAGCGAGAGAGAGGAATGAATATAGGGGGGATATAAAGAGAGTGTGTGAGAGTATGGGAGGGAGAGAGAGGAATTCATAGAAGGGTGATAGAGAGAAAGTGTGTTGGCCCTTGACCAAGTTTTGAGGATTCTTGGTCATGTTGAACTGATTTTGGGACTTCGATAGGTTGTCGAAGGTGAAGCGTAAGACAAAGCAGAGATCGTAGGATCTCAGCCCCTTTTAGGGCCCTTTTTGGGATTTGGGATTATGTAACGGTTATGGGAATGTCGGCCCATGGGTTCACCCACGCTTAGGCCTATTTTGTAATGTATAAATAGATGATAGGCGATGTAGTAAACATATAGAGATACAAATGGCTAAGTGCTAGAGTTGTATCTGTGTGATCAAGAGTTGTAAGTGATTTGTGCATACTGTGTGAGACTTGCAAGGCTAGTGAAAGTAACTGTAAGAGAATGTGTGAAGGCTTAGTGCTATACCCCAATGAGAAGAAGGAAGATCTGGCGGAGTGCACGCATATCTCTTGTCTTCTGCAAAGTAGAACTTGGATGCTATGTGCCTATAGGAAACTTGACCAAAGATAATAAAGAAATAGAAGAGTTGGTGGACATAGCCTCAAGGTGGGGGTGAACCACATACATGATGTGTTTCTATGGTTTGTGCGATGTATTGATGTGTTTATTCTCTTAGTTCTTTAATATAGATGAATGATATGTTGATTCTTAGTGCTTAATAATATGGATGGATGTGGGATATGACTGATATACATGTTCTTAGTTCTTGAATCTACTAGATATAATCTGTTTCATTGTGCTAAGTGTTTCTAGATGCTATATCTAAATGAATATTGTGATGCTCTGTAATTAGGGTTTAACTGCACTGTAACTGAGACTGAATATTGATGAATGTTAACTAATGAGTGCTCTGTTAAGTGTGAGAATCACAGATCTGTGTCCCAGCTAAGTTTACATACATTTGAGTCATGCAACCACCTGTTGGCAACCAATTCACAATTTTATACTGTCCGTATAAGCTGCCTACACTAGTGCTTTGCAAACCTTGATTTTCATCGCAATTCTCAGAAGAAAATAACACCATTATTTTTGCGCTATTTGCACACCTGCCTTTGTTCTTGTTTTCACGACTGCAAGCATGAAAAATTTGATTTCGAAGTCATATTGAAATCGTCACTCGATTGTTATGATCACTCTTGTCTATATGCTCATTGCGTTTCCAATTTACTTATCGTTATACAGTTGGCAAGATCCCAAGATCTTTACTCATTTGGCATTCTTTAATTGTTAATATGACTTGGTTTTTACAAAAATGTGATGATATTCTTATGATCAAGTTTGTGATGCATTGGTGGTCTGATTTCTATGTTCTTTTATCAATTTGTTTGACACATTGGTTTCATGAAAACACATTGGTGTTGTGGTTAGACCCTTGGTATAAATAATTTCATACAACACTTGATCGAACCTTTGGTGTTGATTTCAAATTATTGCTTTGGTTTTAAAACTATGCTAATACTATTGCTTGCGCAAATGTTTGGTCGACTTACCATAGATTTCATTGGTTGATTGAATGGCATTGTTTTTAACATATGCAACAGTAATATTTGAATAGTTATATGTGCTGACGATTGTACTATGGGATATAACTGTTTTGCATGGGCCGAAATAGCTCCACCACCTTCGCACATTCTATCATTAATGTTTTTCCCCTATCTCGGGTCTCCTCTGGTGTTTTCGGTTAAGCCTATGAGCATTATGCCCATGCGTATACTCTGTTTGAACCCTAGCCCATGCACCCTGCTCACTGTGTGCTCCTGTCTATGGCACCGGTGGTGCGCATGGAGCCAAACGGTAGCCAAGATCTGTTACTATTCGACAATGCCCGTAAGGATTTAGAAAATAGTGGTTGGCTCGTGTTTATACAGAGGTTCAAGGGTTTTAACCTTTCAGTTTACCAACAATTCGCCCTCACCTTTGACGGGTGCAGAGCTAAAGTCGGTGACATACAGCTCGAGCTGAATGAAGAGTTCATAAGCTCTGCTACAGGACTGGCAGCTATAGGCCAACGATGGTTTAAAAACTCCAAAGTCGACAAGGTGTCGTGGCCTTTGCTATTTGTATCACGAAAGGTTGTGTCCTGTGATAACGGTATGCCTATTTCTACCCTCAAACCTAGGTGGCACGATCGTTTGGTAATCGTTAAACAATTTTTGACCTGTGAAGGTCGGTATGGATTAGTCTTTTTGTATCACCTTCGGCTGTTGATGAATTTCATGGGCTATCCTTTGAACATGCCACATTACTTCTTGCGTAGTCTTTACAAGATGTCTAAGAGATTCAAACGCGAGAAGGCTGATAGCAGCCTGTTTTACCACGAATTAATTAAGCTCATCATCGTCCACCATTTGAGCCTTCATCGCGATAATTGGCAAGCCTTTATGTCTAGAAATGGCTTTTCTAACCCAGAGTCTCCTCAAATCGATAAGGATGTGGTCAGTGAGACTTTGGCTGGACCAGCCATGCCACTTCATATCCTTTTACACCCTATCAAACCCTCAGTTTGCCCCCATTTGGACCTACCTAATGCCTTGGTTAACCCATGCGCTAAGGATGATATTGAGGCCATTAAAAAGCCTGTGAAGAAGAAAGGTAAGAATGATACTACTGTCGACAGAAGGGGGAAGAAAAATGCTCGATTGATATTGAGACTTGCCAAGAACAAACCTAAACAGAACACCGACCAAAATCCCATAGTGTTAAGCGAGGACTCGAACTATGATATTGAGAATTTCCTAGCTGAAGAGTACCCCTATTCCCATGGCCTATGCTCTACGAAACCCTATGACTATGTATCTAATTTACCCCCGTGCCTCAAAAACAACCCTAACTACCCAGGATTCAAGTTGCACAATGAAACCCCTGGTGACTTAAACAAACTCTCGCCTGTTATGTCAAAGCCCGAGCAATCATCATGCAGCCAATGTAATGTGTGGCTAGAGCGTTATTACACCGACGTTCCCTTATTGCAATCAAAGATCAAATCGTTGGAGGAGCAAGTTACAGTATTGTCAAAAGAAAGAGACGGGCTTCAAGACAGTGAAAAGAAACAAAAAACCATCGGTTCGATTATCTTCAGGAATGTCGAAGCGGAAACAGCCTTTGTCAATTCCAAATTATCATGACCGAGTTGTTTTCGAATTGTCCAGGTATGAATTTCAATATGAATTTTGTTTTTTGAGTTATTTCGAATAAATATAATCGATTGGATTTGCTTTCTATAGCTCTGTTCGTTTTCATTCAAAATGATTTTGTTTCTCTCAGTTTACCAAATCAATTTCGTTATGAATCATGAGTGGGAATTTTTTTTTCTAAACTTGGACATACCTACGATTTAGTTAATATGATTCTATTATTCTCAGATTAGTAGAAGCGATTGATTGGTTTTGATTTTGGTTTGGTTCGCTTTAGAATAATTCTGTTGTTTTGAATTAATGTAGTCGATTGGGTCTTGTTTTTCATTTAGAGAATGATTGTATTCTATTTCCATTTTGGACTCTGACTGCATTCGATCTATACAGGAGATTTATTTATCAGACACAACTATGATTTGGATTGATGCGATTTCGTTGTTTGTTTTGGATTATGTCGGCCCCAAGCTGGCTCGATTCATTTCTTTTGGCTTGATTTGCAAACGATTTTTGTGTGTCTTGAGTTAGCATGATTACTTGTATAAGTTGGATTGGTATCGAAAATAGATTTGATGTTGCTCTGTTAGTTTTGATTTTCAAAAAACAATTTTGTCAAGCTCAGATTGACATACTTTGTCTCTGTTGAATTCATCCGGAAAACATGGCTAATAGTCCGTTTTTGGAATTGATTCAAGTGATGCATTCGTTGGTTCCCCAACTGTCAATCGATTTTGTCTGTTCCCAATTGGCAATAACAAACGTTTGACAAATCCCACGTATCATGTTATCAATCGATTAATTCAATTACGATTTTATTTGTTTCAATTAGCATAACAGTTTTGATTTGAATGATTCGTTTGGTTTCCAATTAGCAATTAAATACTTGTTCAATAATTTGAATATAATTCTTTATGATTTGAATTGGTTTTGAAACGATTTTATGCTCAAATTAGACCAGCTACAAAATCGCAAGATTCTGTAGCTAGTCTTAGAATTTAGATTTCTGTCAATTTTATCAACAAAATATCCTCTAATATTGTCTATTTTTGTCTCTTTCAGGTACATACGAATTACAATGATCAATGTGGCATGATGTGGCAGTTTGAGAGATGTTTTTGTGATATAGTTTTATTATAGGGTGTTACTTTCATTCAGACTTGGGAGATTGCCTCCAGATTTTCTGTAAACTGTTTTGATAATTCCCACAGGGATGTTTTACCCTGTGGGAGGTCTTTAAATACTTGTTATCTTTTGTAATGAGGACCATCATCATCACTGTGGGGAGAACCAGACTATGGATTTATGATTCAGACTGAGATGAAAGTTGATGTCTTGTAACAACATTCGCTTTCAATATATCAAACTTTTGTTTCAAGTTTTCTGCATATTAGTTTGCAATTAATTATCAACTACTTTAGCTATCATAATTCTTTGCATGTTGATGTGATTTGATTTATATGTTATCCATGTCTGATCTCTCTTATTTTAAAAATACAGCAATTAGTCTGCTTCAGTTTAGTGAATTACAGGTTTACCTTTTTCGTTAAATGAATCACTTTGTACAAGTCTTTGCACACAGATTTATCTAGCTGCGACGATTTGTAAATTATAAGATTGTTGTAATTTTTATGTCTTGTTTGTCCTGTTATTGATATTTCAAGAGCACAACATATTTTCGTTTACGAGAATCTCGTGGAGAACCTGGTGCGGGTTTCCTCCCACAAAACAGTTGAATCGACCATCATACACATGACAAACTTGAAGCATTACTTCAAGTCAGTTTGCTATTTGTCATTTAATAGTTAGCTTATTAGTATAATTTAAGTAGTTTAGTTAGATATATATATATTAGATTCTTAGTTAGAATTTTCATTTTAGTTGCTTAGCTTAGATAGTTTTTGTTCTATTTCTTTTTCACAAAATTATAAAAATAAAAAAACAATGGTCTCGTTGTTTTAGGATAGTTTACAAATGATTTTTGCAGGTTTTCATTTAAATTTGTAATTTGTAAATGTTGTACATTTGTGATTAAGATTTAATTCTGTTGATAGTTGAATGTTTAATTTCGTAGAGTTATTATAGTATTATATAGTAAATTGTATATATTAGTAGTTCAAATTTGTTTATTACTTTTGTTTTAATTGTTATTTTTATTTAGATTAGTTCATTTAGAGTAATTTTCTTTTGTTTTTCTAGGACTTAGATCAGCTAACGAAGCCGCTAAACCCGTCAAGGTGGGTTATCCCAAACATCTTGGGTTATTTAGACAACCCCAGACTGGATCCACTCTTCCAGTTGGCGAGCGTTCATTTTCGCCCGTCAACAAATGGTGCTAGAAGGAGGGCCTGGAATTTATTAATGGCACGAAGCGGTCATAAGACTCCTCCACCGCCTAATTGCTCACCTATAGTGACAAGAATTCATTCGAACGATAACATCCCCCCTCAAAAAACAACCACACCGAACGATGATCCATGGATCACAGTTGAGCCAACAACCCCAAATCCTACAGGTGGTGACACACAAGAGATTGTCCGACAATCTCTCATAAGAACACATAGTGCCTTAGCCTGTTTGAGGCAACCAAATCGACCTTTGGACCAACCTTTAGATTTCTCTGATATCATAGAGAAACTCGGAGGCACTAACCTCACTATGAACCCTACAGATCTAATCCTCACTCCTGCTGCAGGAGGATCTGGAATACCTCCTTCACCACCTGCATCATCCCCTTCTTCTTCTGGAGAAGACTCTTCTCACGAAGTCAGTTCCCCTTCATAACCTTCCACATTGCTTACACCAATGGACAACCAGAAAAACCCTACTAGACCTTGGCTCGACCAGGATGTGGTAGTTGTACCTGGAGATCAGCATCCCTTACCTAAACATCCAGAGAAGTGGCTTCCCAAGTTTGACCCTGACTCTAAACAGATCGCTGAAGATCACATTAAAAATTTTATGTTAGCCATTAGGCTCCGCAATGTTGAGCATGAAGATGTAGTCTGTAGGTTGTTCCCCTATACTTTCGAGGGCAATGCATCTACATGGTACTTTTCCCAGCAACCCCATACCATCGTGTCTTGGGAAAAGTTCGAGTCATTCTTTTTGGAAAAGTTCAGAGACGATAAGCCTCCGAAATTCCTAGTCATGGACCTTTCTAACTTAAGAATGAACCCAAAAGAAAAATTCAAAGACTTTAATCAAAGATTCTTAACACTTAAGAACCGAATCCCTACAGATTCCATGCCTGTCGAGAATCTCATAATAGCATACTATACTAAAGCTTTACATCAAAGTATAGCTATTTGGATTAAACGATCTAAGAAAGCCACATTGTTAGAAGCCTTTGAGGAGGCCAGCCAGATTGAAAAAGACATACTTAGTCTTAAAGACTCTACTAGCAATGAAATAGAGACTAGTTCTTCTTCCAAAAAGAAGATTGAAATCCTCCCTAGACCTACTCAAAGTAAAACACAACCTGAAAGCTCTGATTTAGAAAACTTAGCTAAAGTCATTCAAAAACTGTCGAACCAAGTTATAGATTTGAAAAGGATGACTGAAGAAGCTTCTTTAAGAAAAGGGCCTTACAAACCCCCGTTCAGGAAGCCTTTCCCAACCAACCGACCTAATCTGAATACTAAAGGCCTTAATCTAGAAAGTCAGCAATACGCCCTTCAAACAATTCTATAAGACCAGGATAACTTGATGCCTCCTGAGATTCCTGAGGAGGTTGTTGAGAAAGAGACAGTTCAATAAGAGGAGTGTTCTCCAAATATTTTTGGACACTTCTCGGATAGCATCTTTCAAGCTAACTTCGAGACAGTCCATCCCTATAATACTAGGAGTAAGACAGCAAACAAACCTTCTGCCGAAAACACTACTACTTCGCCTCCAAAGCAATCTAAACCAGCTGAGACTAAACAGAGTCATGTGAACCCCAACTTAGATTATGATGTAGTTGAAGATATTAAAAAGTTAAGGGATAACATTTATGTTTATGAGTTATTGAAATTTCCATCTTTGTTACAAAAAATGTTGCAAAACATCGCAGAGAATGGTAAAAATGGTAATTCAAACAAGGTTGTTCAGAACAAAGTTCCTCAGAAGAATTCCACAAAGAATAATCCTGATCCTCTTGATAAAGGAAGCCTTCCTGCAAATAATGTAAATAATGTAAACAATGTAGATAAAGTAGCTTTAGAAACTGCGAGTAAAAAGCCACAAACTACCACCCTTAGTGCTCGCAAAAATGTACCTCCATTTTTGTTAACTTTCGAAATCTTTAATAGAAATGTGCACAATTGTATGGTAGACTCAAGAGCATCATCCAATGTGATGCCATGGTCTGTGTGTCAGAAGATTAACGCTGAAGTTGAACCCTCCACCTTAAAAATCATACAACTTGATCGAACCAGTGTTAAAGTTATAGGCGAATTAAGAAATGTGCTTATAAGATTATCGTCTAACCCCAAGGTTCATCAAGTTATTGATATTATTTTTGTGGATATTCCAGAAGTGTATGGTCTGTTTTTAAGCAGGGACTAGTCGGAGCAGCTACACAGTTATTTCGCGACAGACTGGTCTCACCTATGGCTTCTAGAGAATGGCAAGACCAACAAGATCAAGGTAAATTGTGAACACTACCTTAAGTTCACGATCACATATTTGAACGATCCCAATGAACCATTTACACCTTCTTCTGATTCACCCGAAGTACAAGGGATGGATACCTTTTTCGGCAATTTCATGGCCGAGGCTTCAGCTATCACCAATCCAGAACAACAGTCTGAGATTGTAGCATACATGCAACCAACAACTTCTACACAACGGTCTCATGTACCCGATAAAAATCAAATTTGGTCTCTTTATTTTGACGGGTCAAAGTCCAAAGAAGGAGCTGGTGCAGGCTGCGTTATTATCGATCTGGTAAGTAACAAAACATTGATTGCATGTAGGCTAGAATTTGAATGTACTAATAACACTACAGAATATGAGGCTTTACTGCAAGGTCTAAGAAAAGCTTTAGATATGAACATTCAAAACTTGACTGTCTTTGGCAATTCCGAAATCGTGGTTAGACAGGTAAGAGATTCTATCCATTGTCTGTATCTGCATCTTAAAAGATACCAATCCGAGGTATGGAATTTAATGAATAAATTTTATGCTTTCAATATAAATTATATTCATAGATTACATAATTCTGAAGAAGATCTATTAGCTAACGTAGCTTCTAAACTCTTTCCTGCAGAAGGCTTGTCCCCAGACGCATTCTCTGTCAAACTATTGTTCAGGCCATCCATTCCCGACAACATCACAAACTGGAGAGTCTTCGACGACGATCAGCAGATTATTAGCTTCTTGCATATGGAAGAAACTTTTCAAGGTGCGGTCATAGATGAATGCAGTCACGACGACAATTTGCGCGATTTCACGGTAATACCAGATCCGAGAACTTTTGAAACTTCATCGGACATGGTAAATTTGATCCCTAAATCTGTAGTTAGATTAGAGAAATTTTATGATCTTCAAGATAAATTCAAAAAATCATTCAATTGTAAAACCAATAGTTCCTCATTATCATATGAAAAAATAAACTTAGGAACTAATGAAAACCCATAGTGCATTAATTTAGGGCTTGGGTGTTCTCAACAAGAAAAATCTTCATTTATTAAATTATTCAAAGAATTTAAAGATGTCTTTGCATGGACGTATGATGACCTTAAAACTTTCGACCCTAACATCATACAACACGTCATTCCTATGAAACCCCAAACCTTACCCTTTCAACAAAAATTAAGAAAAATGCACCCTAAGCTCGAACCGACCGTCAAAAAAGAATTAAATAAGCTCTTAAATGCTAAGATAATATTCCCTGTTAGGAACACTCAATGGGTTTCTAACCTTGTCCCTGTCCGGAAGAAAAGTGGGGAAATCCGACTATGCGTCGATTTTCGAAACCTTAATAGAGTGTCTGATAAAGGCAACTACCATGTCCCACCCATGGAACAAATCCTTCAACAGGTATCTGGTTTCGAGAGGCTATCCTTGTTGGATGGTTTCTCAGGGTACAACCAAGTCCTGATGTCTCCCCCAGACCAACTTAAAACTACCTTCTGCACTCCATGGGGCACCTATGCTTATTGAAAAATTCCCTTTGGATTGATTAATGCCGGTGCCACTTTCCAGAGAGCGATGGACATCGCTTTTCGAGGCTTAATGAATCAGTCCATTGTAGTTTACTTAGATGACGTTACTATATTTTCTAAAAACAAAACCGATCATCAAGCTCATTTAAGAGTCGTTCTACAACGATGTCGTAAATACAACATTTCCTTGAATCCTAAAAAATCCATCTTTGCAGTAGAACAGGGTAAGCTCTTAGGATTTATCGTGTCAATCAAAGGGATGATTATCGACCCCAAAAGGACTCAAGTCATATCGAAACTTCCCCCTCCTACTTCCAAAAAGTCTATGCAGTCTTTCTTGGGCCAGATTAACTTTGTGAGGAGATTTGTCCCCATCTTCTCCGAAATGGTTAGACCTTTGAAGAACCTGATTAAGAAAGACACACAATATCATTGGGGACCCTCAGAAAACCAAGTGTTTAATGCAATAAAAAAGTCCATAATAGACGCTCCTTCTCTCATGAGCCCCGACTTTTCCCAAGACTTTACGCTCTACACTTTTGCTTCTGACCGTTCCTACGCCACCGTCCTAACTCAAAAGAACATCGAAAACAATGAAGTACCCGTTGCCTTTATGAGCTCTGCTTTCAAAGGAGTGGAACTTAATTACCCAGCGGTAGATCAGCAAGCCTACGTTGTTTTCAAAGAAGTCAAGCACTTTCGGTTTTACCTTTTGAAATCCAGGATGAAAGTTATTGTCCCGTACCCAGCCGTCAGGAACCTGTTAGTGCAGAAAGAACTAGGAGAAAAGAGGGCTAACTGGGTTACCTCCTTGCAAGAGTACGACATAGAAATTACCCCAGCTCAAATAGTGAGAGGCCAAGGGTTATGAAAGTTAGTTGTTGACTTAGCCACAAGACAGCAAGAAGAAAACGATATGTCAAACCTAGGACAGCACAATCAAAATGCAATCTGTTGTGCACAAAACTCTATCAATCCTTGGTATGACGATATAAAATTATGTCTTGAACATGGGTCAGCCCCCCGTCACCTAGATCCCACTAAAAGAAGAGAATTGAGATTAAAGTCTGCCTCCTTTCATTTGATTAATGGTATCCTGTTTCGTCAAAATTTTGATGGCGTACTGATGCGTTGTCTTGAAAAAGACAATGCAGAAAAAGTCTTACTAGAATTGCATGCAGGAGAAGCTGGTGGTCATTTTGGTGGTGACACCACTGCCCATAAGGTTTTGAGAGTTGGTTATTACTGGCCCACACTTTTTAGAGACGCCCATGCCTTGTGTTACAAATGTATTATTTGCCAAAAAGCATCAGGGAGGTTACAGAAACCAGCCTTTCCTTTGCAGCCCGTTTCAGTAGATTCTCCTTTTCAGCAGTGGGGCCTTGATATCATAGGTCCAATCAACCCTCCATCCTCTCAACAACATAAGTTTATCATAACAGCCACAGATTACTTTACCAGGTGGTCTAAAGTTGTCACGTTAAGAACTGTCAACACCAGTCAAGTAATTGCCTTTCTAAATTCGAATATTATCACTCGTTTTGGTATCCCTGGCTGCTTAGTATTCGATAACGCTTCCTACTTTTCATCTCTTGAGATGAGCGATTTCGCTTTGGAAAAATGAATTAAATTAAAGTATTCCGCTAGTTATTACCCCCAGGGCAATGGATTGGCAGAGTCAACAAATAAGAATTTGATTAAAATCATCAAGAGAACGGTGGCTGAAAATCACAAAAACTGGCACAATGCACTGTTAAACGCGATTTGGGCTAATAGGGTAACACCAAAAACTTCTGTAGGTAACTCTCTCTTCTTTCTCGTTTATGGCAGAAAAGCAATTCTGCCACCACACAGTCTTCTCCCTTCACTTCATCTATCGCAGAAAATTCAAGAAGAAGACTGTCCCCCTTTGGAAAATCGAATTAACGCTTTGATGAAGCTAGAAGAGGTAAGAGCCCAACCTAAACATAAGTTAGATCAACATCAAATAGTGGTCAAAAACTGGTTTGATTCCAACTATGCCTCTGATAGGAACTTCGAAGTAGGTGACCTTGTCTTGAAATGGGACAAACCGCATGAGGGAAAGGGAGAGCACACGAAATTTCAAAACTTATGGCTTGGACCATTTTTAATTGCTGAGAAGTTGGGTCCAAGCTCTTTCTGATTGCAGAATCTAGAAGGGTAGCCTGACACCTATTCGGTGA
This sequence comes from Picea engelmannii, assembly GCA_009831015.1. Classification (NCBI taxonomy): domain Eukaryota; kingdom Viridiplantae; phylum Streptophyta; class Pinopsida; order Pinales; family Pinaceae; genus Picea; species Picea engelmannii. The sequence goes on from ML795434.1 coordinate 335,121, forward strand.
ATGGCCAGGCTCTAAAAAGATATTTCACTTGATGACAACCCTTTGTATACTATGTACATACTTTTCTTTTGTTTGCCTTTCCTTTTGTTGTTTTGGTTTTGATTTTCTTTTACGCTTATCAGTTTTGCTTTTGATAACACATACTTGTTTTTTTTTGAACTATTCGGACAAGGTAAACATAAAATTCCTTCACTGAAATGACTGCTGAAAAATTGTATAAACATCAATTGTATAATTCTGAAATTTACATATGTGTTGGAAAAGACTGTTGTTTGAAAGAAGTGAACTGATTTTGATCTCTGAGTAAAGCATGTCACGATCATCTATTATCTTTTTACGTTGTCCCTATTCCTTAGGGGAATGAATCGAAAGATATCTCCCTGCCTTGGAAAGTTGGTTCTGTAAATAAACCATCTCTGGATCTTAATGAAGGACAGTTCTAAAAAATTCTGCTAAGGTCTGAAAAAAATATGTTAAAATATCATAATTTTCAGCATCACCCCGCTCAACTATATATCTTTAAAAAACAAAATAAATCAATAAAAGATCTGTGGGAAGTGCTTGTAAACCCGCCGGGATGCTGAACAGGTCTGCTGGCAGCGGGTAAATGCATGCATGACTCCAAGACAACTTCGTCGGGGTACTAAACAGGTCTGCTGGCAGTGAAGCAATGTCAGGTATATGGAAATTTGCAAATATGAAACCTCTGACCTTAAAATGTCCTTTATTCTGATCCGAAACTTCTTGGCAGGATACAGATATCAGAGTGGGTTAAATGGAAACCCTGTCGAGGCTATGGATGCCTGCTGGCAACAGTGGCTCTGTCAACGGTATTGGGGATTTTATCTTTAATATCATGGCTTGCTTATCTTAAGACTGTTATCAGTTTTCATCCTTTAAACATTGCTGGAATATTTGATCATTGATGATGTTTATACGATTTTCTGGTTGTTGTTTTTGAGTTAGAATTTTTCTCATTATCCTAATCTGAATTTGTTCTTTTGGCAGAGATAACTGGTTCTACCAGTGTGTCTCCATTGTTGGCAGCCAATTCACATTTTTATACTGTCCTTATAACCTGCCTACACCAATGCTTTGCAAACCTTGATTTTCGTCACAATTCTCGGAAGAAAATAACACCATTATTTTTGCGCTATTTGCACACCTGGCTTTGTTCTTGTTTTCATGACTACAAGCGTGAAAACTTTGATTTCGAAGTCATATTGAAATCATCACTCGATTGTTATGATATCTCTTGTATATATTCTCATTGCGTTTCCAATTTACTTATCGTTATACAGTTGGCAAGATCCCAAGATCTTTACTCATTTGGCATTCTTTAATTGTTAATATGACTTCGTTTTTACAAAACTGTGATGATATTCTTATGATCAAGTTTGTGATGCATTGGTGGTCTGATTTCTATGTTCTTTTATCGATTTGTTTGACACATTGGTTTCATGAAAACACATTGGTGTTGTGGTTAGACCCTTGGTATAAATCATTTCATACAACACTTGATCGAACCTTTGGTGTTGATTTCAAATTATTGCTTTGGTTTTAAAAATATGCTAATACTATTGCTTGCGCAAATGTTTGGTTGACTTACCATAGATTTCATTGGTTGATTGAATGGCATGGTTTTTAACATATGCAACAGTAATATTTGAATAGTTATATGCGTCGGCGGTTGTACTATGGGATATGACTGTTTTGCATGGGCCGAAATAGCTCCACCACCTTCGCACATTCTGTCATTAATATTTTTCCCCTATCTCGGGTCTCCTCTAGTGTTTTCAGTTAAGCCTGTGAGCATTTTGCCCCTGTGTATACTCTGTTCGAACCCTAGCTCGTGCACCCTGCTCACCGTGTGCTCCTGTCTATGGCACCGGTGGTGTGCATTGATACAAACGGTAGCCAAGGTCTGTTACTATTTGACAATGCCTGTAAGGATTTAGAAAATAGTGGTTGGCTCATGTTTATACAGAGGTTCGAGGGTTTTAACCTTTCGGTTTCCCAACAATTCTCCCTCACCTTTGACAAGTGCAGAGCTAAATTCGGTGACATACAGCTCAAGATGAATGAAGAGTTCATAAGATCTGCTATGGGACTAGCAACTACAGGCCAACGATGGTTTAAAAACTCCAAAGTCGACGAGGTGTCGTGGCCTTTTCTATTCATATCATGAAAGGTTGTGTCCTATGATAAAGGTATGCCTATTTCTACCCTCAAACCCAGGTGGCATGATCTTTTGGTAATCATTAAACATGTTGTGACCTATGAAGGTCGGTATGGCTTAGTCTTTTTGTATCACCTTCGACTGTTGATGAATTTCATGGGCTATCCTTTGAACATGCCACATTACTTGTTGCGTAGTATTTACAAGATGTCTAAGAGATTCAAACACAAGAAGGCTGATAGCAGCATGTTTCAAAACGTCTTAATTAAACTCATCATCGTCCACCATTTGAGCCTTCATCGTGATAATTCGCAAGCCTTTCTGTCTAGAAATGGCTTTGATAACCCAGAGTCTGCTCAAATCAATAAGGCTGTGGTCACTGAGATTTTGGATGGACCAGTCGTGCCACTTCATATCCTTTTACCCCCTGTCAAAACCTCAATTTGCCCCGATTTGGACCTATCGGATGCCTTGGTTAACCGGTGCGCTAAGGATGATATTGAGGCCTTTAAAAAGCCTCTGAAGAAGAAAGGTAAGAATGATACTACTGTTGACAAAAGGGGGAAGAAAAATGCTCGATTGATATCGAGACTTGCCCCGAACAAACCTAAACAAAACATCGACCAAAATCCCATAGTGTTGAGTAAGGACTCAGACTCCGATATTGAGAGTTTCCTAGCTGAAGAGAACCCCTATTCCCATGGCCTATGCTCTACGAAACCCTATGACTATGTATCTAATTTACCCCCGTGCCTCAAAAACAACCCTAACTACCTAGGAATCAAGTTGCACAATGAAACCCCTGGTGACTTAAACAAACCCTCACCTGTTATGTCAAAGCCCAAGCAATCATCATGCAGCCAATGTAATGTGTGGCTAGAGCGTTATTACACCGACGTTCCCTTATTGCAATCAAAGATCAAATCATTGGAGGAGCAAGTTACAGTGCTGTCAAAAGAAAGAGACATGATTTAAGCCAGTGAAAAGAAACAAAAAACCACCGGTTCGATTATCTTTAGGAATGTTGAAGCGGCAACAACCTTTGTCAGTTCCAAATTATCATGACCGAGTTGTTTTCAGCTTGTCCGAGTATGAATTTCAATATGAATTTTGTTTTTTGAGTTATTTTGAATAAATATAATCGATTGGATTTTCTTTCTATAGCTCTGTTCGTTTTGATTCAAAATGATTATGTTTCTCTCAGTTTACCAAATCAATTTCGTTATGAATCATGAGTGGGAAATTTGTTTGCTAAAATCAGACATACCTACGATTTAGTTAATATGATTCTATTATTCTCAGATTAGTAGAAGAGATTGATTGGTTTTGATTTTGGTTTGGTTCGCTTTAGAATAATTCTGTTGTTTTGAATTAATGTAGTCGATTGGGTCTTGTTTTTCGTTTAGAGAATGATTCTGTTCTATTTCCATTTTGGACTCTGACTGCATTTGATCTATACAAGAGATTTATTTATCGGACACAGCTATGATGTGGATTGATGTGATTTCATTGTTTGTTTTGGATTATGTCGGCCCCAAGCTGGCTCGATTCATTTCTTTTGGCTTGATTTGCAAACGATTGTTGCATGTCTTGAGTTAGCACAATTACTTGTATGAGTTGGATTGGTATCAAAAATAGATTTGATGCTGCTCTGTTAGTTTTGATTTTCAAAAAACGATTTTCTCAAGCTCAGACTGACATATTTTGTCTCTGTTGAATTCGTCCGGAAAACTTGGCTAATAGTCCATTTTTGGAATTGATTCAAGTGATGAATTTGTTGGTTCCCCAACTTTCAATCGATTCTATCTATTCCCAATTGGCGATAACAAACGTTTGACAAATCCCACGTATCATGTTATCAATCGATTAATTCAATTACGATTTTATTTGTTTCAATTAGCATAACAGTTTTGATTTGAATAATTCGTTTGGTTTCCAATTAGCAATTAAATACTTGTTCAATAATTTGAATATAATTCTTTATGATTTGAATCGGTTTTGAAACAATTTTATGCTCAAATTAGACCAGCTACATAATCGCAAGATTCTATAGCTAGTCTTAGAATTTAGATTTCTGTCAATTTTATCAACAAAATATCCTCTAATCTTGTCTATTTTTGTCTCTTTCAGGTACATACGAAATACAATGATCAATGTGGCATACTGTGGAAGTTTGCGAGATGTTTTTGTGATATAGTTTTATTATAGGGTGTTACTTTCAGTCAGACTTGGGAGATTGCCTCCAGATTTTCTGTAAACTGTTTTGATAATTCCCACAGGGATGTTTTACCCTGTGGGAGGTCTTTAAATACTTGTTATTTTTTGTAATGAGGACCATCATCATCACTGTGGGGAGAACCAGACTATGGATTTATGATTCAGACTGAGATGAAATTTGATGTCTTGTAACAGATTTTGCTTTCAATATATCAAACTTTTGTTTCAAGTTTTCTGCATATCAATTTGCAATTAATTATCGACTACTTTAGCTATCCTAATTCTTTGCATGTTGATGTGATTTGATTTATATGCTATCCATGTCTGATCTCTCTTATTTTAAAAATACAGCAATTAGTCTGCTTCAGTTTAGTGAATTACAGGTTTACCTTTTTAGTTAAATGAATCACTTTGTACAAGTCTTTGCACACAGATTTATCTAGCTGTGACGATTTGTAAATTATAAGATTGTTGTAATTTTTATGTCTTGTTTGTCCTGTTATTTATATTTCAAGAGCACAAAATCTTTTCATTTATGAGAAGCTCGTGGAGAACCTGGTGCGGGTTTCCTCCCACCAAACAGTTGAATCGACCATCATACACAGGACAAACCTGAAGCATTACTTCAGGTCAGTTTGCTATTTGTCATTTAATAGTTAGCTTATTAGTATAATTTAAGTAGTTTAGTTAGATATATATATATTTAAGATTCTTAGTTAGAATTTTCATTTTAGATGCTTATCTTAGATAGTTTTTGTTCTATTTCTTTTTCATAAAATTATAAAAATAAAAAAACAATGGTCTCGTTGTTTTAGGACAGTTTACAAATGATTTTTCCAGGTTTTCATTTAAATCTGTAATTTGTAAATGTTGTACATTTGTGATTAAGATTTCATTCTATTGATAGTTGAATGTTTAATTTTGTAGAGTTATTATAGTATTAGATAGTAAATTGTATATATTAGTAGTTCATATTTGTTTATTAGTTTTGTTTTAATTGTTATTTTTATTTAGATTAGTTCATTTAGAGTAGTTTTCTTTTGTTTTTCTAGTACTTAGATCAGCTAACGGAGCCGCTAAACCTGTCAGGGTGGGTTATCCCAAACAGATTGGGTTATTTGGACAACCCCGGACTGGATCCACTGTTCCAGTTGGCAAGCGTTCATTTTCGCCCGTCAACACCACCCCTGCCTCTACCTTAGGTGAGACTTCATCTGCTTCCCAAGTGTTGCCAAAAGGGTTGGTAGTTAGGGTTTTGTTCGTGCGTTGTTGTAGCATTGAACCCTGGGTCTGCCCCTGTGCCAACAAATGGTTCCATTGCCAGGACCTGAAACTGTGATTGTTGGGAACTGAGGAAAAAAAAGTTTTTTGCAAAGATCTGACCTGAAATTATGAAATCTATGTGCGTAGATCTGTCACTCTAGCACACAGTACTTTACTAGATCTATGAAGCTTTGTGCTAAGAAAAGAAGTCTGATCTGAAGAAAAGAGGTAAGATCTGAACGCTTTGTGCTCTGATAGAGGTAAGAATAGTGAAAATTTTTAGATCTGGAAGCTTTGTGCTCTGCTGAAGATAAGATTAGTGGAAAAATTTTGTTTCTAAATTATGCATCTAGGTATGTTTGCGAATATTTTCCCTAGCTTGAAAACTAGGGAATTGATGGAAGAAAGAATATTTGATATGCATAGATCTTATAAGAATAGTGAAAGATATGTTATACCTATGCATAGAGAGAATGTTTGGACTAAAAGATGGATATAGGATCCTAGAAAGATTTTTTTGTGGGTTCGCTACCATGATCCTAGTGTGCAGTATAGGAAAGGTTAGGGATCATTTAAGAAAAAGAGAGGATTAACTCTTTGTTACAGTTGATGAAGACCGGGACATATGGCTAAGGAATTCCCTGGTAGAAGACCTAGTTGCCTCTGTTGCAAAGCTATGGACCATGAAGTTTTGGATTTTCCTAGAATGATTTCTAAGGTTGAAGGGATGAATATGAGACAAGAAGACCATGAGAAAAGTCAAACAACTGAAACCATGACATAACCCTAGAAAGAATTAGAAAAAGTATTTCTACAGATGAAAGAAACCCTGAATGACCACCGACATATAAACTTATCAAAGATATTCAAAGAAAAATAATGCATTGAAGTAAGAATATGCGACTTCGACATTGATTGTGTTCTGGATGAGGAAACATAGGTAAATATTATCACATAAAGAAGTTGGGAAATTATAGGAAAGCCTACTATGATTCCTTCATTGGGAGGAATAGGTTTATTTAGAGAAAAGTTGATAACCCTATGTGGAAGACTTACCCAGATATCTATGAGTGCCATTGGAACTTCGACGAAGGAAGAATTTGAAGTTGTTAAATTTATTGAGAAAAATGCTCTATTTTCTATGTTACTAGGGAAACCTTGGATTGAAGGATATCAGGCCAGAAGAAAAGAAGAAGAAATATTAGAGCAGAAGAAGCAAGAGTTAAAATATTTCATGACTAGGAGGATCACACACTTGATTGAAGAATAGAAGAATAGATTGAAGCTATTTAAAACCAGAGACTTGGATGTCGAAGTAGGAAGAACAATAGAAGACCCACATAAGATTGAAGTACCTATTCTAGATACAAATGAAGTATTACCCCTAATTTCTAGGAAAGAATCTCACCAGCTTGAAGTTACTCTGCCAAAATAAGATATGAATCAAAATGGAAAAAGGAATTCTGAGACAAATCTCACTGGAAAGAAGGCTAGAAAACTTAGTAAGAAGAGAGCTAAGATCAAAAAGTTACAGAAGGTTCCAGAGGGAACTTTACAAAAGGAAAATTTGCAAAATCGGAACTTCATCGGGATATCAGAACTGTGTCACATGCACTTCGCCATGGCGATGCAATATAGTCTTTTGGGGACAGTATAACCATTAGACTGACGGCTCGAACAGGTAGAAAGTCATTTATGATCAGAAAGTTCGCCACCAAACCATTGGGACCGCACCATAACAGACAGAACTGAGTTAATGAATGCTTCTCACCTGTTGCAAGAGGTCTGTTGCCAAGTTATCTATTTATCGCATCGCACCATGCAACGAGAACACTTTTGCTAACCGTGAATTTGAGCCCATGGACTAGTTTATTTCACACAGTGATCATCATGATACTACCGTTCATCCCGTTGCATTGATAAGTTACTCTTCAAACTCGAGATATTCAACCACTAGAGTGCATGTCAGAAGAGCTTAGCGCTGCAGAATTGTTTTTCGGAGAATTTCTCATTGACCTAATGACTGAAAGAGTAATGTATGAAAGAGAAATCTCTGCAAGTATTCAAGCATCATCGACAAGAGGAGTGAAAGCCTCTCCGTCGATTGCTCACGGAGCCAGATCATCCTAACCATCAGTGGAAAAGAGAACCAAACACAGAGATGACCTAGCAAATGCAAAGTTGATCCTGACTATATTGCCCAATTATATCCCACCTCTAGACAGCGTGGTGAGTCGAGATAGCATGCCAAGAGATTTCGAGTACTCCATGATTACTGCATACCTCCTGAAGGAAATATGTACATTTCACGCGCAATAGGACAATATCATAGCATTTAAGTGTAACAGCCCTAAGTATTAATCAATTGTCATGGTTTAATTAATTGTTTAATGTATATTAGTTTAAATAATTAATTAATTAATTGTCCTGGTTAAATATTTGTTGAATGTGAATTGGTTTAATTAACTAATTAATGAATTTAATGATTAAATATCTATTTAATAAAATCTAGTTCAATAAATTATCAATTATTATTTTGTATCAAATGATGGAACCAATAAAGAGAAGGGGGTAAGGTGGATGACATTGAATGGAGGGATAAGGTGGGTGAGCCTTAATGAAAGGGAGAAGGAAGTGAATGGGAGAGGGGGAAAGGAGGATATGAAGGGGAAAAACACTCAGGAGAAAGGGGACTTTTGGAGTGAGCATTATTTTTCATATTGGGAGACTATATTGGAGCATTTTATTTGGGAGATTGGAAGACTATATTACTAGTTTTGGCTAGAATCTTGTTGTAGGATTGTTACAAGGGGGCACCTGTTGCTAGGAGTTTTGGGCTCGGGGGCCATTAATCCTTATAGAATCCTGGAGCTAGGGAGTCGGAGAGGCTCTGTTCCTAGCTGGCTGGGAGGTTAGGCGGTTTTGGGCAGAGCATCAGGAAGAGTTGGAGAACAATAGTAACATCTGTTAGAGGTATGTATTTTCATTATTATGCTGTGTTATGTAATTTATTGTGATCTACTCATAAATTTTAATTATGATGAATGGTTATGAATGGTTATATGCTGAATAAGAAAATTGTGAAGATGTTAAGATAACATTTCTCTAATTAAATTTATGTTTTATAAGGCTCTGTTGGAAGAGACCTTACAGATGGTATCAAAGCCTTAGTTTAAAATATGTGACCAAAGGCCCACCTACCCACCCATCCTCTTGACTCTGGATAGAAAACTAAGTTGTGTGTCCTGTAAACAACACTGAAACTCTCTAAAAACCCTAAAACTTGTTGACCTGTACAATGAAATCCATGAAAGGGGTTATGTAACAGAAATGGTTAGAAACACGTCAACACTCTGTATATAGAAAATATGAGGGAGTGTGTACATAAATGTATATAAATTTGGGCCCGAGGGCCAAGCTCAGACTCAAAGCTCTTGCTCCAGCTCCACCTAACCTGCAAGCCAAGCACATAATTTTTTTTTATATACAGATCTATAAATATAAACATTATGCTCAATGAAAGTAAAATGGTTTAATATTTTACATAGTGAAAGTGTTAAATGGATTTTAACACTTTTTACGAATAAACCAACGATTAATAAAGTAAAAAAAAAAAAAAAGGATATATAACAAAAGTAATAACAGAAAAAAAAAATATTAATAATAAATAAATTATTGAATGAATCTTTTCTCGAAACTTCTCCACCATAGAATTCTTGATGTAGTTCATCTTCGGGATAAAATGATTTGTGAGAAAGATAGCCACCCTATAATATTTTTATTGACTTTCGTTGTTAGTAGTTACTAATAATTTGCAATTGGTCAGATGTGGTGTTCCTCTTGGAAATCAATAGATCAGAAATTGTGCTAGAGTTACAAATTCTATACAACATAATATATATATAGGACCAGCTACCCTTCGCGTTCAATCTCCAAAATAACATACGGCTAACCTCTCTTTTAAGCCCATCAAGTTCAATATCAAAGCTATAAGCAGTGTCAACGATGGGATTCGAACCAACACCATCGTTTGTGGACTAGAATCTAATTACACAATATACACTAGAATCAAAGCCTAGAAATAGTAAGAAAAATGACTTGGGTGTTAGCCATTGAGCCCAACCTCCAAGTAAACCATTCAATTACAATGTTACCAATCATATTCCAAGTCACACGTGATCTCGCGCCCAAGTGTAAAGTGCCAAGGAAATCACCCACATGGAGCCCACGCGTCTTTATCATGCACTACAACACGTAAGAAACAACATACAAACCAAAGCCCATGAGCCAGCACCGGAAGCCAAGAAACTACAACCACACGGAAGCCAAGCACCCGCAACACAACAAAGGGTTTTAGTCTTACATACCGAGTTCAAGCATCAATGAAATCATAGACAACTCATCAAATCCTGATTCAAGTAACAAGGCAATAGTTGACAACTTATACACAAGGCGCGAAGCAAATAGCCCATGGGCCCATTAGTCATGGACTATGTAATACAGTGTGACACGTCAGTTGGGTGGCCTTTGCAAAGACTTTGAGTCCATGGGGTTCAAACCTCGGACCTCCCCATAGGCACACCAACTACATCAACACACAACAAGTCAATAGTTAGCAATTACCATGAGAGACGCACACTTCACAGTCACACCACAAAGATCAACGTAGACCAAGCGCACACAACCACGAAGGAGGAGAGCTCACGGGAACCTGCAACCATCAACAACACAAGTCAATTATCAAACAACTACATACATGCCATCGCCCTTGAGCCAACATCGAACACTAGACAGTAACCAAAAAAATATAAAAAAAATATAAAAATTTAGCAGCAGGCCTAGCTTCCGCTCCATGCGACCTGCTCAGTAGAAACATTCCTCCTTATGTTCTATCCTCACCGCCACAGTCTGCAACAAATAACACGCATAACACCAATGCACAAGGCATGCAATACTAAGTTCCAGGTGACGAGGAGGAAGCCCTATCTTTGCACTACATGCACCAACTCAGCGTGAGAACCACGAAGGAGGTGCAGAGGGAATGACCATGGCGGTCGACCGTGTAGCCAGGGGCCTCGCAAAAAAAAAAAAGAGGGGGAAAATGAGGGTTAGGGTTTAGATAAAGAAAGCTAGAGGAAGTGAGGGTAGGGCACGTGGGCTTCATGCCTGCCCGCACCTTATTTGTTTTTATT
>ML795434.1:357358-371046 GCA_009831015.1 Picea engelmannii
AGGGAAAATAAATTTTGTGAGAAGGTTTGTCCCTAGTTTTGTTAAAATAGTTAAACCTTTAAAAGATATTATTAAGAAGATTTTTGCATTTAAGTGGGAAGATAAAGAAAGGGAATCTTTTAAAAACATTAAATAAGGAATTTCTCAAGATCCCATTTGAATTAGTTCATATTTTGGAAAATAAATCATTTTGCATACCTTTACATCTGAATATCCTTATGAAGCTGTGTTGACTCAAAAAAAAACCAAAAGGTTTTGAAGTACATATATATTTCATGAGTTCAGGGTTACAAGGTGTAAAGTTAAAATATCCCAACATTGATAAACAAGTCTATGCTATTTTCAAATAAGTTAATCATTTTCATCCATATCTTTTGAAGTCTCATACAAAATTCATTGTACCACATCCATCAATTAGAAATATGTTGGTCCAAAAAGAATTAGGAGATACGAAAGAAAATTGGATGACAACACTCTAGGAATATGATCTTGAAATCAAACCGGTGATAATTGTAAGAGGATAAGGTCTATGTAAGTTAGTGGTTGATTTAGAAGGTACTCAATTAAGTAATCAAGAATGTTGGGAGAATGAATTTGAGGTAAGCAATTAATTTTTGTACATTCCAACACCTACCTTTTCATGGCATAATGATATTAAATATTATTTAATCCATGGTACTTCTCCTCAATCCTTGGGACCTAAGAAGAAAACATATTTAAGGATGAAATACTCTAGATATCAAATCATTGGAGTATTGATTATAAAGAATTATGATAATTTGTTTCTAATATGTTTTGAAAAACTTGATGCAGATAAGGTATTGGTCCAACTACATCATGTACCAGTGGAAGGACATTTTAGTAGAGAAACAACTGCACAAAAAATACTCAAAGATAGATACCTTTTGTCCTACCTTATTTAGAGATTCCTATTCCTATGCTAGAAATTGTAAACTTTGTCAGACATCTTAAGGGAGAGAAAATAATCTTGTTTTTTCATTATATCCAATTGAATTTGAAGGCCCATTTGAACAATGAGGCTTAGATATAATTGGGGAAATTAATCCCAATTATACATAGCTTCATAAATATATTGTTTTGTACTACATATTATTTCACATGATGGATTGAAGCCATTCCTCTAAAAAAAGTTAATGAAGTTCAGGTTCCCTTTCCTTAATCAATTCATAATTTGCAGGTTTCACATTCAAAATTCTTTGGCTTTTGATAATGCATCTTATTTTTCATATATTAAATTAACTAAATATGATTTTGAGAGAGGGGTCATGATTAAATATACTGAAAACTATTTCCTTCAAGGAAATGGCTTAGCATAGTCCACCAATAAAAATTTAATACAAAACCTAAAAATGATTGTTCATGAACACCAAAAGAATTGGAATAAACAAATTTAGAATGCATTATGGGAAGAAAGAGTAACATCTAAAAAATCGTTAGTAAATTCACCGTATTTTCTTGTCTATGAAAAAGAATATATCTTACCTCCTCATATTTTTCTTCCTTTTTGCAACTAGCTTAGTCTGTTAAAGAAGAATCATGTCCAAAGATGCAAATGAGAATAGAATCATTAATGAAGTTTGAAGAAGAATGAGAAAAAAAAAACAAAAATAAATTTCTTGAACATCAAACAATAATCAAACAATGGATTGATAAACATTCAATTGATAAAAAAGAATTTCAATTTGGAGATCTAGTCTTGAAATGGGACAAATATCACAAAGAAAAAGGAAAACACATAAAGTTTCAACATCTTTGAATACGACCATTTCAGATTGCTAAAAAATATGTCCCTTCAACATATATTTAAGAATCATTAGACAAGGACACAAAAAACCTTCTCGTGAGTGGCCAAATTCTAAAAAAATGTTTTTCTTCGTTATTATTGAATAAAAATTTGTAAATATTGTATAATTTCTTGTGATTTATAAAATTTGTTTCAAACATTTTTATGTTTTGTTTCGGGTTTCTTGTTTTTTGTGGTTATTATTCACATCACCGTGGTTACACATCAGAAGGCACATATCGACTATAAATATGTAAGGGCATTCTCAGTTTTTTTTCACCAGATCGTTCAATATAAGTTAGTAACTTCTAGTTATAGAGGAAATTTTTACTTCTTGTCAAATATTTAATTATAGTATTCATTTGAAAGAAATTTTTTATCTAATATTTTTATAGGATCATCATCAATGTCACAATATAAGATTGACATTAGAGAAAAGCATTAGGCTTAGTCTAGTGTAAGTGTGGGAAGTACAACTAAACTTGTTGAGGTTATGGACACTCATTAGAAACGTGGCAATGTTTGTATGATACTAAGGTATCTTCGTCAAGGCTATGAACACTTGTAGGTAGCAAAACAATGCAAGATTCAAGAGAGATGAAGAACAGATGCATGAAAAATTAGGTTTGTATAAAAAATTAAACCTTTGTTTTAATTTCGTAACTGATTATAAACTTATTTTCTTATTTCAAATTAATTAACTCCATTTTTTCCTTCTCTCTTAAAATTTTTATGATAAACAAAGAGTATTGATGATGGATATCTAATCTTTTTCATATATTAAGTATTGTACTTATAAACTAACTAGTGAAAACTTTAAGCCAAGAATATCCTATAAAATGAGCAAAAGTCCCTATACTTTTAATAACATAGATAACATATGCTTCCAATGTGTCGCCATTTGTTTTGGTTGATACAACAACCCCCATTATCTAAAATTTTCGAATAAAACTAATGAGTCTCTTCCAATTTTTTTATTCTCTTTCATTTTTATTTATTTTATTTTCATATTAAATGTCTTTTTAGTTAAATCTTGATCTAGCTTAGACATCTTAATAAGATACTTTAAATCTAAACCAAATACACTGCTAGTTTTAAAAAAGTTATTGGTTGAATAATAATTGATCTCCCAGTGGTCCGATGATATGGTGGTCGGGTCAGGCTTCTTGGTTTCTCTTAAAAAGAATTACTATATTTCTCTTTATCTCCCAGTGATTCGGTGATCCAATGGACTATTTAGTCATTGATTGGACTAGTTTTTTTTCCATTAAATCACGTTATGGTTCAAAATAGTAGCCTAGTGATCTGGGGCTCCGGTGGCACGGTTAATCACAAGGTTGTATCTAATAATCCAATCATTTAACATAATCACACCAGCCGAGCTCTTATCATTGTGTTTATAAGTTGGTTGAAAATGAAACTACCAATGATCCGATACGCAGTTACAAATTTTCCCTCTCCATTTCAAAATTATGGATTGTCTTTTCTCGATTAATGGCTCAGACGTTCACTTCTTAATGCGCATTAAAGTGAATTTACTATGTGATGTGATACAAAATAAACCCAAAAAATGATATTAGTTATATGCATACCATTTCATCATGTTTTTTATTTCACAATAAAAGGCACATTTTTATTCATAAGACTTTGATGGTTAGTACCGGGTTTCAAAACATCGTTTATATTATTGATTTAATGTTGTATATATCAAATTCCAACGTTTTATTTCTTTCTAATTGTAGGACAGGATGACTAGGAAGGGGAAAGAAAACAAAGAGAAAGACGAGGAGGAAGAAATAGAAATAAAACCAAATTCATCTTTTTACTTAGACATTTAGTATAAAATTGGAGTCAATAATAACATGGAATTGAGAGAAATTTACAAAATAATAACATGGAATTGAAAGAAATCTACAAATTCATCAAAGATCGAGATTTCACAAATGAATATAAGTCCGACATTGATGACCTTGAAAATATCAAAAAATCCAATATACATAGAATAACAACTAGATCTTCTACCCTTCCCTATTATGACATGGTACGGTGGATTATTTCCCACACTGGTATCTCTACTTGTACAATTGTAAATTCAACAAGTAAATTTACTGGGTCATTTAGGCCAGAGGATATTTCCAATATGTACAAGTTAGGGATAGTTAAAGTCGGTTTGGATGATAATTTTATCCAAATTTTCATTTAAAAGGAAGTTAAAAAACAAGAAATTCAAATGGGTGATTTAACTAAGGAGTGGTGGGATGATACTTCTACTTTTAAGATAATTTCATACCAGTATATACCCTATCCAGATATTGAAAAAACCTCCTATGTTAGTTTCCATTAAGCTCTCTCAGTTGTATGTTGAAAAGGGTTCTTTGAAGTTTAAACTTGGATGGGTTCCCCTCATTCACTAGGTTTTAAAAGGATAATTTTTTAATTGAGCCCATATTCTTTATGCTAATACCCGTCAAGGAGTAAAGAAATCAAAAGAGGCACCACTAGGATATTTCCTAGGGTTTTTCATGTCTGGTTACTTCATAGATGCAGTCTTTACAATTACTTGTTTTGCTTTGTTGTCTTGGAAATGGTCTCCTTCTCAAGGTCTAGTCCATATGCATTGTTCTAAGTTATGGGAAGTAAGCCACAAAGACCATTTTTCTGAATTCTGGAATCACATTATGATTCCTTGTCACATCGATTTAAAAAATCAACCAATTCCTAGGTTTACTCAAGAAGCCATGAATATTATCAAAGAAATTAGAGACTAGTTCATTGATGAAAAAATTTCTTACATTAGAATCTATGGTTGTGAAGGAGAACCTCACATTTTTCCGAGATATGTTTCAGATATAATGGTGATTAGAGAGACATTATATCATACTGTATTCATTGGTATTATTGCTTCCTATCAAAAAGTCAAAAGAAGTGGTGGTTGTCTTTTCCTATGTCATTGAGGATTTATTCCTTACTGAATTCCAAACATGTGTTATAAGAATATGAACAACTTGAAGTAATTTAATTAGCTCAAGGAAATTTTAAAATACATGACCCAATAGGTCTGGTTAAAAAGAATTGTAGCGTGGTTAGACATGTCAAAGTTTATAATCATGAGGATGATCCATTTAATATTGTTTTTTAGAGAGATCATAATTATCAAGAAGTTTACCAAAAAATTCAGGATTTGAATAATAGTCCCAAGATACAAGAATTTTTGGATTGGCATTTTAATAGAAAGAAGGAGTTTTTGATAGAAAAAAGTGAAAATAAAGGAATTATACAAGGAAGTGCAGATGAAGAAGAGGATGCACAGTCAGAGTCAGATATAGAAAAAAATCAAAATATTTCATTTAGTGACACATTTATTGATAAACAGAATCAAGATGATAGTGTTAAAGGGAGAGATGATAAAAAAAAATATAGTGAAGATACAATATAAAACACTCAAGACAAAGCAACATCATAGACTCTTGAGAAATCTATTGAAGGGAGTAAATGATGCAATATCGCCCAAGGTACTGAACACACCCATTTAACAATCATTACAACTATCAATTCCATTGATAACACCCTAATTACTTCTATCATATGGTAGGTTAATATATGCAACCTTTGATCTTGACAAATTTCAACCTATTCAAGAAACTGTATTGCCTCTAATACTTATATTTTTAGTGATACAACAAAAACGATTGTCAAAACAATAAGAGAAAAACAAGATAGCCTAAAGAAACGTCACATGAATTTGTTCAACTATGGAATGAAACACATTTGAATGAGGAACAATTTGCAGAAGAGGTTGTTGATTCCTTAGGATCCTTTATTGATGAAAACAAATGGTATGTTAGCAAACTCACTCCCTGATTAATAAAGGAAAATAAGCAAGTAGTAGAAATGCAAGAGAAATTAAATTCTATAGAATCCATCTTGTCCATAGAACACCCATCCCAAATCGATCGGTTGATCGAAGAAAACAAGGTATCTATGGATACCATTGAAAAACTCAGAACTAAAGAAAATGATATCAAAATAGAACATGTTGAGCAATTATTTGGACTCCAATAAGAAAAGAAAGAAATGATCAAAAGCCATGAGGATCAAATCAATGTTCTGTGACCAAAATTAATGAGTTAATTGTGAGACAAGAGAACACATAAATCATCAAAACAAAATCCATTGATATAAGTGATAAATTATCTTCTCTTCAAGAATTATTTTATGCTAAGATGAATGAAATCAAATGACAACATGACCAATTGTTGAAATTCAGTGAAGAATACAAAATGCAATATGGGAAATATAAAGTTGTTGATAATTATTTTGAGAAAATAAATGTATGGGAAGCTAAAGATAATAATGCGCCTTAAGGTTGTTCCAAAATTACCGATGAGGAGAAAATGCAAGTGCAAGCCTCACTATATACTCTTGGTGAACCAATTGTGACTTTTCAAGGGATTTGATCAAGGAAACCAGTAAGAATTTATGAGATCTCTCAGATTTGGCTCTAGAGATTATTGAAGATCATGAGCTGCCCCATGTTCAATCTCTTGGCCAAGAAATAAATTTATCAAATTGTATTGTAGATATTAACCACCAAATAAGTTCTCGTGTGGAATCACCCAACTTAATTTATGGGCTGTAGAAGAAATAAAATAATTCATTTCCAAAATGATAGAGTCTTCAAAGTCTATTGAAATCTTTCTCTTGAAATTCAAGTTGAAACATAAAGACATTTCCAAGAAACTCTACCTTTGCAAGAATGTGAAGGACGAAGAGGGGGGAATGCGCTTAGTCTACTCTGTGCAACGTAGTTTAAAACACTATGCACCAAACAAGCTACGCAATAGAGTTCTCAAGATCATTGCACAATGCACAGACTGCTAGATTGTTGTGCATTGTGAATACACACACTAAGTAGAACGATTTATGAATGCAGAATATAATAGAGAAATAACAAAAAAAATTGTCAGAAACACAAAATACTTGATATTAATTAACTTCGGCGCAGTGCGATCAGATTACAAAATACAGTGACAAAATGAGCTTCAGCTCTGATACTTCTTATGTCAACTCTTCAGCTTCTGCTGGTTCTTGAACTACTTCTCTGCATCCCTCTCTCGTTTTATCTATGTCTATCTATTCATCATCTCTCTCTTTGGACTAACTGAAGCAACTCATGCTATTATATACTCTGAATGTGTCTTCCTACAGAAGCTAAGATCGACTCAACATTTAACTCAACCATAATTACGACTGACTCTTCAACCACTTAATTTAATTCGAGAAGATATAATTCGACTTCATTTATAGTTCTCCTGCTTGTCAACTGACTTTTGAGTAAGTATGCAACTTTACACTTGTAGACTTGTCAAACTATCTAACTGACATTTTGACTACTGAAAGATTTTGACTAACAGACAAATTGGCGGCGACGTGAAGATCTCTCCGACTTGTAATTACAATCTCCAACACTCCCCCTTAATTATAAGTTGGTGGAGTTTACAAAAGAAAATAACATCAAAATTTGAGTTTTCATTTTACTATCACTCATATGTTACTGCGCGGACTCCTAGACTACTACGCAGATGTTGAAATGCATCTCTTTCTAAAGAATTTGTAAAAATGTCTACAATTTGTTCTTTTGACCTTTAAAATTCTTAGAAGATCTCTTTTTTATTCACCAATTCTATAATGAAATGATACCTTGTATCAATGTGCTTGGTTTTCTTGTGAAACACATTATTCTTTGAATACATGATGGTTGAATTGTTGTCACAAAAAATTGTAGTTGGTTCTTGTTGTTCCTTCAACAAATCTCTTAACATCCTTCTCATCCATACTACTTGACAAGTTGCACTTGTGGCTGCGACGTACTCTTCTTATGCTAAAGAAAGTGTCACTATGGGTTGCTTCCTTGATGCCCATGATACCATACCTGTTCCATAATGAAATGTGTACCCAGAGGTACTTTTCCTATCATCAATACTGCCTCCACAATCATTGTCAGTGTATCCAATGAGTTTGAATTTTTTTGAAGTGGAGTACTTTATGCCAAAATATTTTGTTCCATTCAAATATCTCAGGATTCTCTTTCCCATTTTCCAATGTGATTCTTTTGGAGTTTCCATGAACCTTGAGATTAGGCTCACTCCATACATAATATCAGGTCTTGTTGCTATTAGATACATAAGACTTCCTACCAGACTTTTAAACAGTGTGTGATCCACTTTGGACCCTTTATCTTCCTTTCTTAACTTCAATCCTATTATGACAAGTGTTGGTGCTGCTTTTGAATTCACCATATTGAATCTCTTCAATATTTCATGCGCATACTTGGACTGTGAGATAAATATACCAGTTTTGGACTGGTGCACTTCTATTCCCAAAAAATATCTCATTATCCCCAAATCAGTCATTTCAAATTCATCCTTCATGACTGACTTGAACTCTTCTATGCCAAAATTACCTGTAAATATCAAATCATCCACATATAAACAAACAGTTAACACATTACCTTGTTGATTTGATTTGATGTACAATGTTGGTTCATTTTCGCTTCTCTAAAATCCGTTCTGTGTGAGATAGGAATCTTTGCGATTGTACCAAGCTCTCGGAGCTTTCTTTAATCCATACAGTGTTTTCTTTAATCTGTATACTTTTTTTTCTTGTCATGGAACCTCATAACATCCATCTGATAAACTGGCCATTTGTACTGCGTGGAAATTGCTAACACGATTATGACTGTTTCCATGCTCGCAACAGGTGCAAATGTTTCATTGTAATCAATTCCAGGTTGTTGTGTAAAGCCTCTCACAACTAATCTTTCCTTGTACTTCTGTACTTTTCCTTCTGCATCTTGCTTGGTTTTATAAATCCACTTGACACTTATGTCATCCTTATCATCAGGTACATCTACCAATTTCCATGTTTGATTGCTCTCTATGCATCTAATTTCTTCATCCATGGCTTGTGCCCATACATCTTCTTTGACAACTTCTTCAAAAATTAATGGATCATTTATTTGTGAAAACAGAGAAAAAACTGAGAATGAATTTTTTGCGTCTTCATTATAGATGTCGCGCATAATTCTTGTATTTCTTGGTAACAGACTTGCTAATGTTGGATCTGGAGATGTAGAAGTACTCGGACTGCTTGTTGGTGTTTGGTGCACTCTAGGTGTAGACTGGGCACTTGTTGTTCTTACTGGATTATTCTACCTGGTAATTTGTGTTGCATTGCTAGGTGTAGACGGAGTTGCGCACTGACCTGTGTATGGTGTTTGAAACACTTCATCCTCTGCATGATTATTCTCCATTGTGTCAATTATCTTTACTATCTTTTCTATGGCTCCATCCCATGCTTCATTCTCTATGAACTGAACATCGCAACTGATTATGAATTTTCTTGCAACTGGGTCATACAGCTTGTATCCTTTTGTTTCTTCAGAATACCCAACAAATATACATTTATGTCCTTTGTTGTCCAACTTATTTCTCAATTCATCTGGAAAATGTGCGTATGCGATGTAACAAAAAACTCTTAAATGCACCACATTATGATTTGATCATGTCCATGCTCCCTGAGGAATTCTATTCTTCACACTCTTTGTCGGACATCTATTCAATATGTATACTGCAGTTGCTACTGCCTCAACCCAATAATCATTTGAAAAATGTTTGGTTGTTAACATACTGCGCGCAATTTCCATGATGGTTCTATTCTTTCTTTCTGCAACACCATTCTGTTGTGGTGTGTATTGCATGGTAAATTGTTTGTAGATGCCATGATCTTTACAAAAATTATGAAATTATCATGACATGAATTCTCCTCCTTTATTCATTCTTAGACACTTGATGTAATAACCACTCTATTTCTCCACAAGTGATTTAAACTGCTGAAAACAACCCAATGCGTCATATTTATGCTTTAGAAAATAAATCCATCTCTTTCTTGAGAAATCATCAATGAATGTTAGAAAATAAGTACTGCCTCCTATAGAAAAAGTTTGCATTGGTCCACAAATATCTGAATGTATTATTTCCAGTGGATATTTTCTCTGTAAGACGTACCGACTGGAAACGATTCTTTGTGCTGCCTGCCAAATATGCAACCTTCACATATCCTTTCTAGTTTTTCAATCAATTGTAATCCTTTTACCATATCCTTTGTGTGTAATAGTTTCAGACCTCCAATGTTCAAATGTCCAAATCTGAAATGCCATAGCCATGAGTCATCCTGTGTTTCAGATTGGAAAGTTGCCTTCATTTCTGTGTCATTTTCTCCTTTCTTGATATTGCTCACACTATTTTCTTCATTAGTATTGCGCACACTTTCTACTGTAAATGCAGTTTCTAACTAAGCACATTTTATTTTGTCAACAGTTTGCACTGTGTTCTTCTTCTTGACTGGCTTTAATGTCAATGAGAACATTCTGTTACTTGTCATATGGATTTTTTCAATAAGAAGATTGCTTGGGATTTTATCCATAATCACACAGTGATTATGTTCCATGTAGAATTTGTATCCTTTTTGTAATAGTTGTCCTGTACTCATCAAATTATGATTCAGACCATAAACATAATACACATCAGACATAACTCTCTCTTCTCCTTGTCTGGTTAAAATATTTATACTGCCTTTGCCTAAGACAGTGACTTGGATATTTGTTCCAGGTGTAATCTTGGTTTGGACTGAGTCATCCAAACTATAAAATAGTTCTATGTTTCCTGTCATGTGGTTACTACAGACTGAATCTAAATACCATATGTCACATGAGCTTGCTTGAACAACATTGCATTCAACTGGTGACACTATATTAGGTATTTCTTTTGCGCTAGGCACAACTAAAACGTATGCCATAAACATAGGGCGAGTTTGGTTATTTGCGCTATGTGACTGATATTGACTTTGCTTGTTCTGATTATACTGTCTCTTTCTGCACTCATATGCATAATGTCCACACTTTTTACAGTAATGGCATTGAATCTTTGATTTGTCAATTTTTTGACAAGTTGACTGGCTGGTACTTGGGTTTTGACCTCTTCCACCAGTGTTTCCAGGATTTCTACTGCATCCACTTCTATCCGAACTTCTTCCTCTACCTCTAGAGTTATCTCTCCCCCTTCCTCTTCCACATATTATAGATGATTGTGTGGAAAAAAAAAATTCTAATGACATATTTGACCTGTTCAATCTATGTTCATGACTGACAAGGGAATCTTGCAGTTCATCTAGACTAAACTGACTCAGATCTTTTCCTTCTTATAGAGTTACAACTAGAGTATCAAATTTAGGAGGAAGACTCCTAAGAACTTTCTCAACAACTTTTCTGTCTTCTATGATTTCACCATGAGACTTAATCTGATTTATCAGTCCTATTACTTGTGTGTAGAATGAATCTGCAATGTCTAATTCTTCCATTGACATAGTTTCAAAATCTCTTCTAAGAATATGAAGTTTTGCAGTCTTTACTTTATCCATACCTTGATAAGCATTTTGTAATGTGTCCCATGCTTCCTTGTCTTTCTTTGCTAATGCAACTCTTGGAAGTATGCTCTCATGCATGGCTTGATGTATGTAAAACAACGCCTTTCCATCCTTCTTTCTTTGTTCTTTCAAGACATTTTTCTTAGCTTGTGTGAGGGCATTATATGTTTCCTGATATGTCAGTTCAACATAACCATTTTCGACTATCTCCCATACATCTTGACCTCGGAACAAATCCTTCATGGTCAAGGACCACATCTCATAGTTCTTGCCTGTAAAAGTGGGAGGTTGCAAATTTGAGGTAGAAGCCATTTTTTTACTTTCAACAGAGTTTCTGCTCTGACAAACTCGTTCTAATAGAACCTTCTCTGATACCAAATTGAAGGATGAAGAGGGGGGGATGGGCTCAGTCTACTCTGTGCAACGCAGTTTAAAATACTGCGCACCAAACAGGCTACGCGACAGAGTTCTCAAGATCACTGCACAGTGCACAGACTACTAGATTGTTGTGCGTTGTGAATACACACACTAAGTAGAACAACTTACGAATGCAGAATATAATAGAGAAATAACACAGAAATTTGTCAAAAAAAAAAAATACTTGATATTAATGAACTTCGACGCAGTGCGCTCGGATTACAAAATACAGTGACAAAATGAGCTCCAACTTTGATACTTATTTTGTTAACTCTTTAGCTGTTGTTGGTTCTTGAACTGCTTCTCTGCATCCTTCTCTCCTTTTCTCTATGTCTCTATCTATTCATCATCTCTCTCTTTGGACTAACTGAAGTGACTCAGACTATTATATACTCTGAATGTGTCTTCCTACAGAAGCTACGATCGACTCAATATTTAACTCAACCATAATTATGACTGACTTTTCAACCACTTAATTTGATTAGAGAAGATAGAATTCAACTTCATTTATAGTTCTCCTACTTCCCGACTGATTTTTGAGTAAGTATGCGACTTTACACTTGCAGACTTGTCAGACTGTCTCGCTGACATTTTGACTACTAACAGATTTCGACTCATAGAAAAATCGGCGGTGACATGAAGATCTCACCGACTTGTAATTACAATCTCCTATAGAATGAGGAGATTCCTCATCCACCTCTAATTTCACCCATAAGTTTACTCTAGGGAAATCCTTCATCAAATAAGTAGAGAATAAAGTCAATAAGAATCTAAGTTTACTCTATGGCAATCCTTCATCAAATAAATAGAGAATAACGCCAATAAATAATCTACATCCAATGTAGGAGACCCCTTCTCTCAACTCAAAGTGGATGGTTAAATTAAGTTGAAACTTAGAAAATCAGTTGAAGGAAAAAGGAAAGGAGGAAATTGTTCTTAATTTTAGGATCTCATTGATATTTAGTGTAATTTAGGAGAAGGAGAAGGGGTTGGAAATAGAAAATTATTTTTATAAGTTTGAATTAAATTTTGAAGACCCAATTTTTTTGGCAAATTTATTTGGAGTAATTTCAATTTTGTATGATTTCATTTTTGTTAAATTTAATAAATTCCAATACTCTAGTTTTATTTGAATTATTTCCATAACTCTAATTACTTGAAAATGGATTGTATATCAAATGAGAGATGTATTATCATTATCCAGATTATTTGTATGATAAATTAAATTGGTTTCTATGGACTTATACTATAATAAGCTTGCTTCAGAAAAAAAAATTGTGTACAACTTACCATTTATTTTTCTCCTTTTATTTGATATTTATTTTCAAATTTTTAATTGATAGTTAACTTAAGAGGTATTTTTGTTTATTTTTCTCCTTTTATTTGATATTTATTTTCATGTTTTAAATTGATAGTTAATCTAAGAGATATTTTTGTATGATAAATAGACAACTTTCAGATTCTTCGTTGTAGCTCAAGTAGAAAGAAAGGAGGACCTTACTTAGAGACTTCTATATGGCTGCTATGGCTAGATCTCCTGGTTAGGTCTCCGAGACCAACCTCACACTGGGGAAGACTAGTTTTCTCCTATGGTTCAACCGCTCAATGGGGAATTTCTTTCAATGCTCGGCTCGGCCATTGGATGGATACCCTACGGCTGCTGTTACTCACTCCCCATCCCGCCCCGGAAGAGGTAAACGTAGAGATGCAATCTTTGCTTCTTCGCTTTGTGACGCTTCAACCTATCACTAACTTATCACTAACCTCTCACAATATCTCTAAGCAACCTATCACAATCTAACCAATCCTAGACTATCATCTTCATCATGAAACCACAGAGACCATATGAATGAAACTGATGACTTCTTTCGATCAACAGTACTAGATTCTAAAAACTCATTCAAAGGACTTAGAAAGAAAAACTTATTCAGAATGAATTTTCTAAATCTAAAACTAAATTGAAAAAGATTCGTTCTCAATTTCC
>ML795435.1:59144-69213 GCA_009831015.1 Picea engelmannii
TTCATATTCTTTTTTTTTTTTTTATACTCCCGCTCGTTAAATAATTTATTACTATTGGTTCAATTTGAGTTTATGTATGAGTTTTAAAAAATATAGTTTAGTCCCTTAAGCATTCAATTTATTCACTGATGGTTACGCGTTTTTTCAATCAAAACTATTGCGTTCATAAGGGATTCATGCTTTAAAAGTTTTTATTGATGTTTTGCTTAAATTATTTTAATGGTTATTAGGGTTAGTTGCTATTAATAATACTATTTGGGTATAGGATTAGGTCAATAATTATTGGAGCTATTTCATTTAGAATTAGGGTTAGGCTCTTTTTAGAGTTAGAGTTAGGGCCTTTTTCCTCAAGGTTAAACGAAATTTTTATCTTAGAGAAGTTTTTTTTTTTTTGACTTAGGTTTAGATTTTGGACTGGACGACAATTGTTTAGGGGATTCGTTTTAAGAATTTATTTAGGCGTTATTGTCTTAGGGCTATTTAGGTTTGTTTCCTTCATCCACATCAATGCGACGTGCCCTTCAGGATGCACCACGTGCTCCAAGGGTGCCACTCGCCTCGTTCATTTCCTTTGCGCGACGTTCCCTTCAGGATGCACCACGTGCTCCAAGGGTGCCACTCGCTTCTTGTGTTTCTTTTGTGCGACATGCCCTTCAGAATGCACCACGTGCTCCAAGGGTGCCACTCGCCAACTGGACTGATTGGTAGACATCTATAACCCCTGGAGTCAACACTCCACCAGGTGAACCTATGGGAGACTAAGGGTTCTAAGGAATAAGGCCCCCGCCTTATTGCGCGCCCCTTAGATTCATCATGAGTGACTGTCGCAATCTTCCCTCATGACATCGTGGATCCTCTCGAACTAGGTAATCGTTAACCTATAGTTCGAGCCACGACGAGAGTGCTAGTAGGTGGTGGCAGGGCTGTTGTCCACCCCCCTCCCTCAACCTCTCTGGAAATCATGTGTGACCCCTTTACTCCATATGTGATTCTGGTTGGCAAGCTATCATCAGCCTGCATCATCAACAATCATGTCAGAAATGTCAAAAATCATATCATTGAGTCAAATGAAATATCACAGTAAATAAATCAACCCAAAATCACACTCCCTGACTCAATACGGAGTCCAAGGGGTTCCATCGATGCCTCTGCATCCTCCAGGTCAAAAACCCTGTACACTCAATAAAACTGAGTCAATAGCTCTTGTCTACATCAAATAGTAACACATCATTTCATCTATCAATCGCATCATAATCAAGTATAAATGGTTTAACATCATAAAAGTCCAGATCACTTGTGAGCAAGTGTCCTCAAACAATAAGTTTTCTCAGTGCGCCAGAGCAGGATGTTACATACACCCCCTCTTGGTCTAAAATTTGTCCCGAAGTTTCTCAGTATAAATGATGAAATAAAAGTACCATAGTATCATAAGTACCACAGTATCATAAGTCTATCTATCAAACAAAAATGGAAACAACTGACGCATATCATATGCATCCTCCCAGGTCGCCAAGTGCGGACTATAACTATCCCACTCGACCTTGACCTGATCTACCGTTCGACGTCGTAACTGTCGAATGCGATGATCTAATATGCAGACCGGCTCAGCCATGAGTGCTCCCTCGTTTGATACCTGTAAGGAACTCAGGTCAATCACATGTTTAGGATCACTAATATAATGTCTCAAAACAGATACATGAAAAACATCATGCATACGCCTCAAAGAATCAGGCAAGGCTAGTTGATAGGCCATGGGCCCCTTTCTCTCCACAATTGTGAAAGGTCCCATGAACCTAGGAGAGAGTTTAGCTCCATTTCCAAACTTGATCAAACTCTTATGCGGTTTAACCGACAAGAAGACTCGATCACCGACCTCATAACTACGGTCGACTCGGTGCGAATCAACATAACTCTTCTGTCGATCCTGTGCTTCTTTAATCCTTTGTCTTATGGTTTGCATTTTCTCTTCCATTTCTTGGATTGCTTCTGGTCCCACCAGGACCCTATCCTCAAGCCGATCCCAAATCAAGGGCGTCTGACATGGTCACCCATAAAGGAACTCAAAAGGTGCCATCTTAATGGTGCTCTGGTAGCTGTTGTTGTAAGCGAACTCTACTAGAGGTAAGAACTCCTCCCAATGCTTTTTTTGGTCCATCACGTACATGCGCAACATGTATTCCAAGGTTTGGTTCGTTCGTTATGTCTGTCCATCAGTCTCTGGGTGATACACAGTACTAAAATTAAGCTGAGTTCCCAAGGCCTCTTGAAAACTCGTCCAAAATCATCCAGTAAACACCGATCCTCGATCGGATATAATTTTCTTAGGCATGCCATGCAGCCTCACAATCTCACTGATGAAAAATCTCACTATGTCAGGTGCCTGATACGTCACACGCACCGGAATAAAGTGAGCACTCTTCATCAGAGTGTCTACTACTACAAAAATCAAGTCGTGTCTCCTTGCCGTCAGTGGCAATCCAACAATAAAATCCATCAAAATAAATTCCCATTTCGATTCCGGAATGGCATGTGGTTGAAGTAATCCTGTTGGGTGTCTATGTTCAGCCTTTACCTACTGACACTCTAGACATCTAGCCACAAAGTTGACTATGTCGGCCTTCATTCCCTTCCAGAAGAATAAGGGTTTAAGGTCTGCCCTCATCTTCGTAACTCCTGGGTGAGCCATGTAAACTGCTCTATGAGCCTCGCTCAGGATCAACATCCTCAACTCATTGTTAGGCGGTACATAAATCCGACCTCTAAACCTCAATAACCCATCACTATCAAACGGAAATCCCTCATATCGTGGTACCATCATAGTGTTTTGTCTGATAAAATCCTCGACTTATTTGTACCAGTCATCGTCATGCTGTAAAGTGAGAATCTTCTCACGTAGATTTGTCTAAAGAGGTAACACTGAAAATATGCGTGGCCTCCGACTCAAGGCATCTTCCACTCGATTCACTGTTCCCTTTATGTAAGTAATCTCGAAGTCGTACTCGCTAAGCAATTCCGACCAACGTCGTTGTCACGCGTTCAGGTCGCTTTCCATAAAAATGTGTTGTAGTCCACAATGATCAGTCTTTAATTCAATTTTTCGTCCAACAAGGTAGTGTCTCCAAACCTTCAAGGCATATATGATGGCTAAAAGATCCAAATCATGCGTCACGTAGTTCTCCTCATGCCTTCTCAGTTTCCTTGAAATGTAAGAAATCACTCGTCCGTCTTGCATCAAAACTCCACCTAATCCTTCCTTGGATGCGTCATTGCATACCAAGAAGTTTGCATCCATGTCAGGGACCTTTAGTATCGGCGCTGTCATCAACAATTCTTTAAGCCTCCGAAATGCTTTCGCGCATTTCTCGGTCCAGACAAACTTCTTGTTTTTCTTCTGCAATTCCGTGATCGGATTTGCTATCTTCAAAAATCCCTTGACAAACTGTCGATAGTATCCTACTAAACCCATAAAACTACGCACTTCTGTGACATTCGTTGGTGTTGGGCCATTCCATAATAGCCTCAACCTTGGTTGGATCTACGGTGATACCTTCGCCGGAGATGACATGCCCTAAGTAGTGAATCCTCGATTGATAAAAAGAGCATTTGGAGAACTTCCCATACAATTTGTGTTCTCATAAACATTGTAGTACCAAGCGCAAGTGCTCGTCATGCTCCTCCATCGTCCGAGAGTAGATCAAGATATCGTCAATGAATACTTGGATGAACTTGTCCAAGTACTCGCGGAACACCCCGTTCATCAAACTCATGAATACCCCTGGGGTGTTTGTTAGTCCAAACGATAAAACAGTAAACTCGTAATGTCCAAATCTCATCTTAAAGGCGGTCTTAAGGATGTCATCCTCCTTGATCCGTAACTGGTGATACCTTGATCGCAAATCGATCTTGGAGAACACCGTCGCACCCTTAATTTGATCGAACAGATCATCAATTCTTGGTAAGGGATACTGATTCTTGATCTCAGCCTTGTTCATTTGACGGTAGTCAATGCAAAGCCTCCATGATTCATCCTTCTTACGTATGAAAATAACCGGTGCACCCCACGGTGACACGCTAGGACGTATCAGTCCCAGGTCCAACAACTCCTTCGGTTTCATTTTCATCTCTTGCAACTTTGGGGTCGACATCCGATAAGGTTCTCTTGCTATCGGTTCGGTCCCTGGTTTTAGGTCTATGGTAAACTCCAATTCCCTTTCTGGCGGCATCCCAGGTAACTCCTCTGGAAACACGTCTGCAAACTCCTTCAACATCGGAAGGTGTTCTAGACCTTCCGCTACTCCCTTTTCATTTAGCGCGAGGATTGCATAAAGCTTGCACCCCTTGCGCATACTCTTCCATAACTATAAGCAAGAGATGAACCTCAGGGAAACTCCCTAGTTCCGTCCTACAATCACACGTCTTTGTCCTTCGTCATCAACCAAGCTCAACCGTTTCGTCTTACAGTTGAGTATCGCCTCGTGCGATTCCAACCAATCCATACCAATCACAACGTCATAAGATCCTAAGATCATGATGTACAAGTTGACCCTTGTGACAAACTCTCCCAGGTTAAGGGCACAGCCCGTAACCTTTCCTCCAACCTTCTGTTTGGCTCCCAAAGACATCTCTATGAAGCTAAACTCATCCTATTCGACTGACTTTACCTTAATCCTTTTTAGCGCTGCACCAGAAATGAAACTCTCAGTAGCTCCTGGGTCTATCAAAATACTAAGGGTCTGGTCAGCGATAGTACCCGTCGTCTCGAGCACCATCGACTGGTGCTCTGCCTGGCGGTTATTCACCACTGCATGAATCCGATGGGCCTTGCCCATATCTCCCACTATAGTGTGTCCTACTGATCAGGACGCCCTGGTCCTCTCCACAGGACAATCATGCTAGTAGTGTGGCTCCCCATGCATCCAACACCCCTTCTTTGGCCCAGTAGTACTAGTGCCCGAAGTAGAAGAGGACGGCCCACCAGCCTGGAAACCAGGTCTGTTCTGCTGAATAGGCCTAAACTGCTCCTGTTGTGGGCGACGCTGTTGTTGGTGCTGTGGTCCTCGATAAGGTGTCCGCTGCTGAGGCAGTGGTCATCAGGGTGTAGCAACAGTGGGTCCCCTCTAGAAGCCACGATATCCCGACATATGTCTCGCTGGTGTTTGATGCTACAGTGTACTAGATGAACCCTGCCCTGCAGGCCTCGCTGGAGTCCTGGTCTGACCCCCACTGATAAGCTCCTCCTCTACTATGAGGGCCTTTTGGACAGTGTCATGCAAGGTTTGAGGCATCAATTCCTAACCTTTGCACGCAGGCTGCCATTAAGGACAAACACGAACCTGTTGACTTTGAGCTTCTCAGTGTTAAGGTGCGGAGCATACCGAAGCAGCTCCATAAAATGTGCCTCGTACTCGGGCACCATACGACCTCCCTGTCGTAATGCATTGAACTCATTGAGTGACACTCAATGAATTCCTTAGAAAGATATCTCTCTCGGAACCATTCCTCGAACAGTTCCCATGACATGTCTTCAACGGCCATGTTTAGTTGTGACAGGAGCGTCTTCCACCATAGAAGAGCGCTCCCCTTCAATTGAAAGACCTCCATGCAGACCTTCATGTTGGAGGCATAATAACGAAGTGCGAAGCACATCACAATATTCTCCAACCATGCCTCGGCAGCTGCGTCGTCCGGGGCACCAAAGAACTCGGGAAATTTTACCTTTTCGACTTCACGGTGAATGCTACCTGTAACGGTCGGTGCGTGCGGCGGAACCTCAGCGGGTGTCGGCACCTTGGACTCGTCTCTGTTCAATCTGTTGATCAATGCCTCAGACATGCGCTTAAAAGATCTCATCATCTCAACAACATTGCCAACTGCTATCTGCTCCTGTCCGAGAACCTGCTGGCCTCCCTAGGGGTTAGACCCCTCAGGCATGGATGCTACTGGAGGCGTCACGCCTCCTCCCCTAGCACCCCATCATCTGCCTCTACGGCTTCCTCTAACCATGATTACCTGCACGCACACAATCAACTTGATCAACAACAGTATAATCAATCTAATCATGTCAACGAAAGCCGTAGAGAATCCCAATTCGTGGGTTGAACCTGGCTCTGATACCATATGTAACGACCTCCTCATTACGACAACAACTCTAATAACAGGTGCAATTTTATTTTCTTTTTTTAAGGTGTGTGCGTGCGTGTATAAGTAACAGACACACTTGACTCTACGTCGCCACTCGACAACCAACAAGACGCAACCACGATGTCCATCACAAGAAGACTGAAGGCACACAAGTAGTAACTGCAAGCAATAAACGACCCTAGACACAAGGCGCACCACGCAAACATTTAACGACATACTGGGTTCTGCACAGTACGAACACAGAGGGAAGGATCCAAGTAGTAGATCTTACTATTTCTACACAGGAAAGAAGGGTGTTTAATCTTAGTTTCCTGCTCCGGAGAGAGAGAAGGTTAGATAGGCTCCTGGCCGACTGCTCAGGCAGAAACTAGTAATCTCCGTCAGGTGTGTCGCAAGAGTGGAAACCCTACCTTTAAAGGGACCGAGACTCTTAATACGGCACTGGATTCTTTACACGGAATAATCACACACATAGACATATCTCCTAAGGTTACCTGGAGGTGTCTACATCCCACCCAATACCAGCAGACCCAGCAAGACATTAACAACGTGGAAGAACAATAAATAAATGAAAAACCACATCCTCTGCAGAAGGTGCAAGAAAAAGGACTCAGGCAAGGACCAACCAATAACTAAGACCGGACATTCCTACGACCCAACTGTGATTGATTACTGACCAACTGCTCCATTAAATTTCATTAACCAACGACTACCTTAACATAAGGTAAAAACCAAATAATCTCAACCCCCATTATTTAGTTATAAGTCATTTTGCACTAGTTCAAGGACAAGCAATAATCACAAGCACATTGCATTTTTCTGTTAATCTCCATAATTGAGCAACAATATCATTACCATAATGGTAAACCCCCAAACATTTACATTCTCCATATTATCTTACCTTGCCTTCCAATTTATTACCATACTTTACAATAACCTTACAAAATATTAGCATTGCAATTTAGACATTATCATTAACATTTCAATTTAAACGAATATTAACCTTGCAATTTAAACATCATCATTAACATTTCAAATTAAACAAATATTAACATTGCAATTTAAACATCATCATTCACATTGCAAATTAAACAAATATTACCATTGCAATTTAAACAAGTATTAACATTGCAAATTAAACAAATATTAATATTGCAGTTTAAGCATCATCCTTAGCATTGCAATTTAAACAATATTAACATTGCAATTAAACAAGTATTAACATTGCAAATTAAACAAATATTAATGTTGTAGTTTAAGCATCATCATTAACATTGCAATTTAACAATATTATCATTGCAATGTAAACAAGTATTAACATTGCAAATTAAACAAATATTACTATACTTTACCCAAGCTTACCATGATATTTTATTGCAACATCATTACAACCATGATAAACAATTAATGGTGATGAGCGCAAAGAAATAAAAACCAGGAGGAAAGTCTTATGGCAAATCATATGGTAAATGAAGTCCTCCTATTGCAGTTATATTATGACAGATTCTTTTATATAAAACCTAAAAAAAAATCGCGTCTTGTACCTCATCGACCTTAAGGAGTAAAAGATGGCACGCATAGGGATTCTTCCAGGTTAAAGCTGGTGGATGTATGCAGTTAGTCCCTCGGGGAGATCGCGCTGACACCCCGAATCAACATGCAGCGAGGAAGGCGCGACTGATATAACGCACTGTCAGAGGAGAGGTAAGAGAGGCGTGGGTAACCGACGGTGGAAATTTAAGGCAATCGCCAGTAGGGAGGTGCCCAGGAAGGCATGCAGAGGCATCAAGCATGCGCAGAAGGAAATCACCCAACCAAAAGGTAACAGTAGTCTAATAAGTCTATATGTGGTGTGGTCTGATGGGTGCACCATGGGCTGCAAATCCTCATAAATCCTGGTGGTTTCAATGGCAGTTACAAACTTCCTGGCAGGCTGTGATAAATGCAGTAGAGTGGTAGACTAGGTAGCGGGAATACCAACATCCTTGCAAGCTAGCAACGCTTGCATCTGGTCAAGGGATATGCATTAGGTATAAAATTAGACGCATTATGGGAGGCTCTGTTTGACCTCTTCTCTCATACTGTACATGATCAAAACTGTAATGAATATAGCTTTCACAGAAGGGTGTGCATATTGTAAAATTAGAGCTGCGAAGAATAGATGGGTTGGACTCTTGGTCAGAGTAGGAAATGAAGATTAATCTAAAGAAGAACATGATGTAATGCTTTTAAATTTTTATGCAAAGGCCCATTAATACAAGATTCTTTTAACAATGCGAAGGCTCATGAATAAAAGATTATTTTAACAATGCAAAGGCTTATTAATACAAGATTCTTTTAGCAATTCAAAAAGTAGAATAATACAGCCATTGCCATATTGCAATCGAATTCACGCTTGTAAGGGATAAAATCCACCATGTAGGTTTTACAGTCACGAGATTTGGAAAATAGAAAATTTTATATCAACAAGGAAATTAAATTTTCAGTAAGGAACCAGAAATAAAGGCTCTCAAGGTTGCGAAAATGGTTTAAGCAACAATTGAAAAAAATAGACAACTGGGAACGACATGTTGCAATGTCAAGTTACCAGAACTATAAGAATGACCTTTTCTCATGAGAAATTGTCAGAAATGAAACTGAGAAGAGGGAACCATGCTACACCAACCTCCCTTGATGATCGAGGCCTCAAAAATTTCCTACCAGTGCGCAAATTTCTCAATACTGTGATTTTATGTCAGACACAAGAGTTGAGTAGGTGATGGAACCCTTCGTTCTGTAAACATATAAACTAAGGCCACTAGTGTTTGCACGAAGAATGACCCCATGAGGATCAAGCACTATAACAATTGACAAGGTAAAAAAAAAAAGTATTAACACCTGCTCAATGTTTGCTCCACCATCGTTTATACACGCCTACAACAATACCATGCCCACAGTAAGGTATAAAAACGCCGAGCAAATTTAAACACCACGATTTTGATAACCACACCCCACAGAGCCTATCGCCAGCCACCCACGGCGTGCAAGAAGGAAAAACGAATTTGCCCAGGGACCAAATACAGTAACCCTAAACCCAACCAAATTTTCCAGAAACCCTAAACTGAACATATATAAAAGAAAACAAAATGTCCAGATACTGTGTACAGGCACAGATTTAATGAAATTCCAGAGCACCAATCAATAAAAGTTACACAGTCCCGCACGTTCAATAAAATTTACCAGTCCAGAACGATGATTAACTAAATTGCACAGTAAGAACAATAATTATAGAAATTTACCCAGTCAAGAACGACATACATGCCAGAACTTAGATTCGCAAAGCACTTAAACCCCAACTCAATATATATATATATATATATATATATATATATATATATATATATATTTTAAAATAGTCCACGCCAAGATAAACACAACGCAGAGAAAAACAAAGGGAATGGAATCATCCTAAATTTAATTCATCAAGAATTCTCATACAACTCAACATTTTTTTTTTTTTAAACAATGCACATGCGTACCTGGGACTGGTGGCGAATAAATCAAAGACGCTATCCCGCATTGTTGCTCTGTGCCGCTCCCGCTCGCTGACTGTAGAGACTACACTGGTACCTCCCAGCCAAACGCTAGGGGTACTCTGCTTCCCCGTTAGCCCCCCGAGCCGCAAAGGGGTCACACAAATCCAGAAGGTAAACCTAGCTTCCCAGCTCGCCTCCAAGGCTAATCTACCACTCTAATATAACTGAGAAAATCCCCAACTCCTCACAAGCAATCTGTCTAGTTTACAATTTCGGCAGCATAACAATACCTCATAGTTTTTCCCCTTTGCCCCCCATCCCCTTTCTTTTTATCGAGTTTATACCTAAATCACATTTATTTTAATTTTTTTTTTTAATGAAAACCCTCAAAAATTCTTTGTATTACAAGTGTC
>ML795435.1:71029-81277 GCA_009831015.1 Picea engelmannii
TGATCCCTTCCAAGCCATAACGAATAGCTCTTATAACCTTTAATCCTTATAACTCATAACTCCTAACACTTAAAACCCTAACCCCTTTAACCCTTACCGATATTACCCTATTCGTAAAACACTAAATCCATATAATCCATATTTGTAAAACACTAACCCCTAACTGCCATGACATCTAACC
This sequence comes from Picea engelmannii, assembly GCA_009831015.1. NCBI lineage: Eukaryota > Viridiplantae > Streptophyta > Pinopsida > Pinales > Pinaceae > Picea > Picea engelmannii. The sequence continues at coordinate 71,211 of ML795435.1, forward strand.
CCTCACTCATATAACCCATCACACACGTATCACCTAATTATTAACAACTATAACCCCTATAAGTCCAAACATGTATACTCTTTAAGTCCTTTAACTAATATCACCCCTAACCTCCCTAACCATAACTCATGTAAGAACTTAACTATTAATATCTACCCTTTATTATATTTATAACCCATAACACCTCATCTAGTTTATAATTCATTTAACTTTTAATAGTTATAACCCATTATTTCCAAATACCTGTAACGTATTCATCACTTAAATACTAAAACCCTAGCATATATAACCCCTAAGAATTATCCCCTATAACCCCTAAATATGTGTATGTATTACCATTAACACTTGACACATATATCTTTTATCCATAATTAGCGCCTATAACCTCTTCCTCTAAACCCTTAGAAGGAGTGAAAATTAACCATAAAATACTTCAATAGCACCAAATTACTAAATCACACACAAAAAAATTAAGTACTGACCTTCAAAATATCAGCTATGTAGAGTCTAATCAATTCAATGTTTCTCTTCTTGAAAGAGAATTGAAATCAAGATTTCATAAAAACCAGAACACCATTGCATCAGAACACCCGAATAATTTTTGCAACTGTAGAAAATGATTGTCGTAACTATAGAAAATTTGTCGTAACTGGGATATATATATGATTGATTTGCCACAAATGACTGTTTTATTCCCACACGTGCCCTTGTTGGTCGCTAGAGCAACTAAATGGTGGTTAGTCACTAGAGTGACCAAGATTCGTCATTAAAACGACCGACCTGGAATGTTGGTCGCTAGAGCGACCAACATTTGGACCCCCAAAAAAAAGGTATATTTAGTACAAAAAATGCAAAAGAATTACGATGAAATTATAAACCGTCCTAATATTTCATCGTAACTTTTGCCCAATGTAGTAGTGTTTTGAGTCGAGCGGGTCACAGGAAACTATGTCTGACCCATCTCCGAGAAGAGAACATTTGATTTCGAAGGAACCAACCATTTTTGACCTTGGATCAGAATATCTTGGTCCGCTTAACCCTCCGATCACTGATCTACCGATGCCCATCTCATATAGATTGAACCTTATGAGAATCAGGTAGGGTCACAAGCAGTGATGGAAACAAATGTTGCTACTTCTTCAGGGAATTCTCATATCCCCTCTACAACTATCACTACAGGGGGTGTTCTGCCTCCTAACCAACTTTCGTCGGTCCGGACCACTATGGTCTCGACCACCTCTACTTCGAGAAATGGTCTAATTCTGTCTATGGTAGTGATCACTACTCCTTTCACCCAGAGTGTGATAGACCCTCCATTCTCATAGGGGATTCCTGGCTTTGATACGAACTCAGTCCTTCCCTAATCCACTCTATAGACTTTAGGTCTAGGGGCAGGGAGCTCAAACACTCCTTTGTAAGGATCCATTGGGGGAACTTCAACTCCTTATAACGCTTTCCCTTACGGAGGGGGTCATATACCTCCTTCGTCCCCTTCGCTCAGCGGCACTCACCAACACTCTGCTAGGCCAACCGTAAACTTTATCTCATTTGGAGCAGGTAGTCAAGGACTTCCTTCTTATAGCATGTCGGTAATTTCAACATCATTCTCTTTTTTTGGCATGTTTGGTAACAATGCCTTCTCATCACCTGTCGTCTCAGCCAGGGGAAACCCCGGTTATGGACAACAAAATCCTATGCAGGGTACTATTCTTGCACAGGGGGAAAACCCACGAATTCCTTCCTCATAAAGACCCTGGAATCCCTGGAAGGGATCAGTTCCCTCGTCAAGGATGTTGAATGGGGGAAACCCCTTAAATAGCCAATGGAACCCCAGGCAAGGCTCAGGATCTATGCCCGTTGGATCGGCAGGGGGCAACCCTTTCCATAATCCTTGGAATTCAATGCAAGCCCAACCCTCCACTTCCTACTATGGGAGTCATCCAATGACATCTCAACAATAGCAGAACCCATACATTGGTCACAACCATGGTTTTTACCAGAACCTTGGCCAAGAACCTAACTTTTCCTGGCAACGTGGTGCCAGCCAAACTCCAAGCTTCTTTTTCCCTGGTTATAAACAACAACCGAAAATTCCATTTCTAGCAACTTTTCATTTTCCAAACTTGTCAAGGTTACTAAATGACCCCATCTGTCACAACCTGCATTGACCTTCTATTCTGACCAAGTTGCCTTCGTACATTACAAAGTTCGAGGCTAAGCATAATGAAGATCCAGACAATCATGTGACCATCGTCCATCTTTGGTGATCGTCCAACTCATTGAGAGACGACTCTGTCCAGTTGCATTTGTTTCAACACACTCTCATAAGGAGTGTTGTGAAATGGTACATTGAGATCGACCGCTTGAGATACTCTTCCTTCGGTGAATTGGATATGGTTTTCTTAAACCATTTTCAATTACATGTGAGATACGACACCGACACTGAATTGCTGGCCAACTTTGAGTAGACAAAGGCAGACCATATCTCAGATCACATTCGAGAGTGGAGATGCTAAAAGAGTTTGATAAAAGTACCAGTCCCACCAGCATTCTTGCTTGAGTGGTTCCTTAAGTATTTGGTACCTCAGTTATCCAAAGACATCGCAATGTCGGGGGTCTTTTCAGAAAAAGAAGCGATAATGAGAGCTCAACAGCTAGAGCTAATTTACTCTCAGTTTGGTTTACTTTATGAAATTTTTCCCGATGCACCATGTCAATACTTGACAAGGCCAGACAAATATCTGGACTACATGTCAATGGTATTGTTGGTTTAGTGCAAACAAAGCCCATTGATTAGCTATCAAATCAATTGCAACAATTTTCAATACAGTAGACAACGACCAACCATACCACTGTTTTAGCTTCTTCCCCTACCCAAACATCGGATGTACACAGTGTGAAATCACTGAACCCGAAGGCCACCCAGCAGCCTGATGGAAAGAAGAAACAATGAAAGAAGGGTAAGGGGGATAAGAAACCCACCAATAATGTTGGTGGGGGCACCACAAAGAGAAAAACTTCGAAGTATCCATATAATCTTTGCATAGAAGACTATCTGATTCACCTGTTCAATCATCTTGCAGAGGCCCATAAGTTATTGGCACAACAACAGCCTACCATGTTAACAAACCCATTTCCTCATGGGAAAAATTTGACTCAAGCCTCTTTTAGCGCGGATGGGGGCAGTCAGGGACTTCCTCCAGCTTCTAGTAATCCTTCTTTCGCGAATGTGTATATGATGAAAGGTGATGCCTATATATCAACTAGAGCACATGACTACAGAATGCCAAACACCTCTAAGAAGGGTAAAGAAGCCAAAAACCCATCTCTTCCTCTCCAAATTGAGAAGATGTTGGGCGAAACAATGACACGCATCCCCAAAGGTGCATTCAAAAAAGCTTCCCACAACCCAAATGCAAGGGTCACCCAGAACTACTCTGTGGTGGAGGATTTGTCTCAAACCCCTTGTGCAATGTCCACTTTGGAGGTCCTCCAGAGCTGCCCTTCCCATAGAAAGGTTCTGTTAAATGCCTTAGGATCTATTGAGACTTTTAATCTGGGAACGATCATGCTTGATATGACTGACTTAAAACCTCATCTCCCCTACCATGTGGCATTTCAGATAGTAGTGGCTTACACCACTAAAATGTTTACCCAGAATATTTTCCTCACAATGGTTGATGAGGGTGCCTCGACATGCGTGATGTCGTTAGCATGTTGGAAGGCCACAGGTCAACCCATTTTGTCTCTGTCACCTTCTCTTCTTACCACTTTCGATGGTTGTTCATTCTGACCACATGGAATCATCCCCTCTTTCCCCGTGCAGGTAGGGGGGAAGACCGCGTGCGTCAAGGTTGAAGTGGTCGATGTGTCTCTTGACTACATTATCTTGTTAGGAAGGAGTTGGACCTATGCTATGCAAGCAGTGGTCGCTACAATTTTTCTAGTCTTGTTGTTTCCACATGAGGGTCGAATCATGTCCATTGATCAGTTGTCCTTCTCCCATCTTGAGCCTTCATCAACGAAATCCATGGTCTTGATGATTGATAACCCTCATCCTGGTGTTGTCAACGTAGAGGTTGGTTTTTTCCCACCTTCGATGTGTACTTTCTATTACCCGCCTCCAACCGACAATGTTAATTACATATCGGCTATCCTTGACAATCCTAGGGTTAAACATTTTCAAATCTCATCGTTTCGCATGACTTACTTTCACGATCTTTGGACTCTTCCTTCCTCATCAGCCATGATGGAAGGGACAAGGCACCGTGGCATGGCCATGCCTTTGTCTGTGACAAAAGTTGCGTACTCTAGAGTCCAGCAAGCTTCTGCTGACTCCGATCCGATTCTCGCACAAGAGTTAGATCCAGTTCTCGAGCCTATTTGGGCTCAAGGTTCCCTCACTGATACTGATTCTTTAGACTTGGTATTGCCCTCAGACGAGGATATTATTGAGGCAATGACTAGTCTAGACATACCCTAGGATGATCTCCATCACAGATCTTATTTCCTCCTAGAGTTAAGAAGAATTGAAATAGGTGAATTCACTTTGACTATGACTGGAGATAGGTCTTGTCCTATCAATCCTTTGGCTACGCACGATGTTTACTCTAAGGGAAATATGGAAACCATCACTAAAACGATACCTATTGATATCTTCCAAACCCCTGGCGTCGTGGAGAATGTCTTCGTCGGAGCGGATTGCTCCCCCGAGGAGATTCAAATCTACATGAATTTATTTAAAGAATTTTGCGACGTGTTTTCCTAGTGTTACGAGGAAATGCCAGGCATATATCCAAGAATCGTCGAACATGAAATCATGACACATCCTGATGCTAAGCGGGTCTGAAAAAATCTTTGTCCAGTTAATCCCAAGAAAGCAGCATCTATTAAGGCTAAAGTAGAGAAACTGCTCAAATCATGCTTTATCTACCCCATCCAATTGACTCAATGGGTGTCAAATCCCATTCTGGTCAACAAAAAATAGGGTATGATTCGCGTATGTACGAACTTCCATGATTTGAACAAGGCTTGTCCAAAGGATAATTTCCCCACACCATTTATTCACCAGATAGTCAATGAATCCGCAGGTTGCGAGGCCTTTTATTTCATGGATGGTTTTTTGGGATACAATCAGGTACAGATCAAACCCAAAGACTAGCACAAAACCGCTTTCATTTGTCCATGGGGTACATTCACTTATTGGAAGATGCCTTTTGGTCTGAAAAATGCTGGAGCTACTTTTCAGCGGGCCATGTCTTTTTCTTTCCACGATCTCAAACACATATTCGAGGCTTATCTTGATGATTTAACATCATGATCTCGTAATAGAGTTGATCATCCCACACACCTCCAACTTATCTTTGAGAGATGTCGCTACTATCGGATCCGCTTGAATCCAAACAAGTGCAGTTTTTGCATGACGTCGGCTCGTCTGCTAGGTTTCATAGTTTCGACAATAGGGATCATGGTCAATCCTCTCAAGGTTGAGGCGATATTTCAATTTCCTCCCCTGTGCACACTTTCTCAACTTCAGAGTTTACAGGGAAAAGAAAAAATTTTACGGCGTTTCATCGCAAACTATGTCGAGATCACAAAGGGCTTCATGAGTTTACTAAAGAAGGACATTCCTTTTTATTGGGACGAAGCTGCTGAATGCTCTTTCAAAGCATTGAAACACACCCTCACGTCTGCCCCTCTGCTTCAGCCACCCAATTATAGTAAAGATTTCTTATTATACTTGGCTGCGGCAGAGTCGACCATCAGTATGGTCTTGGTTTAGGAGGATGATTTACTTGAAGAATATGTGATTTATTACCTGAGCCAAGGCCTGGTTGGACCAAAATTCAATTATTCCCAGGTTGAAAAACTTGCATTGGCAGCAGTTCATGTTGTCTAACGGTTTCATCATTACATTTTGTTTCGCAAGACCACCATCATTGTCGTTGTGAATCTGTTTCAATACGTGTTGACATGACGTGTAATTGGCAGCAAGATTAGTATATGGATAGTTATCCTCCATAAATTTGACTTGGATTTTGTTTCGGAGAAATCCAAAAAGTTGTTGGTCTTTGCAGAACTCATCTCGAAACTTTTGGTCGAGTCAGGTGATGTTATACCCGAAGAGTCACCTATTAAAGGAGACATGTTTTTGATCGCGTCTTCAGACCCTTGGTATGGAGATATACTAGTCTATCTCTAGACTTTGAAGTGCCCCACCTCTGCTTCTCATGATGAGCATCGTCGTATACGCCATCAAGCCAAGAACTATCTCATACTTGAGGACACTCTGTATCGTCGAGGTGTAGATTGCATCCTTCGTCGATGTCTGACTCATGAAGAAGCGAAAATCATGCTTAACGATTGCCACACTGGAGCATGTGGTGGTCATCTATCTAGGTTGGAAACAACCCAAAAGATTCTACGAGTCGGTTAATTTTGGCCGACATTAATCAAAGATTGTGTTGAATCGGTCAAGAAGTACCACCCGTGTCAGATATTCTCGCGGAAGATGAGGGCACACCCCACTCCCTTGTTTCCCGTCATCACAGTTGGTCCCTTCACCAAGTCAGGGATTGATTACACTACATGCAACCCTCCTTCAGCAAGGGGGCACATTATATCATCGTAGTAGTAGATTACTTCATGAAGTGGGTAGAAGATATGCCAACATTCAAAGATGATGGCGAGACTACAACTCTCTTTTTGTTCAACCAGATAATAACAAGGTTCGGCGTCCCGAGAGAGATTGTCACTAACCATGGCAGTCTCTTTCATAATAAAATGATGTTCGAGTTAACGTCAAAGCTTGGGTTGAGGCAAGAAAATTTATCACCCTACTACCCACAAGAGAATGGTTAGGTGGAAGATGTGAATAAATCTCTTAAGACTATTCTACAATGAACGATCAATTTATCCAAGTCAAATTGGCATTTGATGTTATACTTGGCATTATGGGCCTACCAAACGTCTGTTAAGACTGCAACCGGTTTCTCACATTTTCAACCCCTTTACGGGATGGAAGCAGTCTTGCCTATAGAGTGCAAGATCCAGTCTCTAAAGTTGGTAGTACAGTTACTGCCAGGCACTTCACCACTTGAAGAGCATTTATTATATCTTGAGCAGCGTCGAGATGCAACCTTGGCTAATGAGGCTCACAAACAAAAATTCAAGTGTCAATATGATCGGTTCATCCATCCTTAGATTTTTTCTGAAGGTGACCTTGTTCTGGTCTACGACCAAGATAAGAACCCCCTAGGGGCAAGCAAGTTCAAACCCATGTGGTTTGTACCTTTCGTCATGAAGGAGGTACTAAAGAAGGGCACTTATCATCTGGTTGATTTTGAGGGAAATGCTTTGGCTGAGCCTAGAAATGGGTTTTACCTCAAGAAGTATTACTCATATGTGGGTCACCTCGAGTGACTTCTTGTACATATGTATAGTTCTTGTACATTATTCTTTTATTTTTTGTCTTTTTGGTTTGATGGACGTGTCATTTTTTATATCATATTTTTCACTGTGCCAGATGTCAAGTGAATTAGAGGTGTTCCTTGGTTTTGCATACGACGCTAGCCGACACACTCAAAGGCTTGCTTCCACAGCTTGGGTAATTTTCACACCTCATGGATAGTTACTATCTTCAGGACGTATCTGTTTAGGTGACTCCACAAACAATATTTTCGAATACAACTCATTTCTAGAGTTACTTCGTGATGCTCCATCACATGGTATCTCTCACCTTCGGGTCTACTTAGACGCTCAGCTGGTTGTATCCCAGTTAAATAAAATTTACCGTGTTCACGATCAGACTCTACACTAAATATTCCTTAGGGTACGTCTATTAGAATGACGCTTTGATTACAGTACGTATATCCATGTTCCTAGGAGATTGAATCAAATCATAGATACTCTAGTTAATCATGTATTAGATTAGCATTTTGCACACATGTAAGAAAAGCACACACATGCACATGTAAATACATTTGTAAATAAATGTAATCCATAAGACATAAAAACACATATATATATCAAAAGTATCAAAGTACATGGGTGGGCACAAGTGCCTCAAAAAATATAGGTCCAGTAAGAGTCACGGGGATTATGCCCTCAAAAATATACAAAAGGTGCCCTCGACATGTAAGTAGTCCATCCTAGATAAGGGCGGAGCCTGTTGGCCCTACCGTAGTGAACAACGATGTTTGCCAAATGATGGAATAGCTGGACCCAAGACCATGGCACCCCAACTACATGAGGTTGCATCGATGGTGGCAGATCCTCGATCTCTGCCATTAGGACTCTGCGAGTGAGCGCAATAAGTTTCTATTCCACCTGTCTCAAAACTCTCTCAGCCTCTTCGGCTGGAGGTCCCCCTACTGTTGTTAGTCTACCGACAGCGGCTGGTCCTTTCTTTGGTCGAGGACGCTACCTAGTCCTCGCGAAGTCTGATGGATGCATTGGTTTTACACATGTACATAACAGATACATAGTTGTCAGTTACTCTGGTACACATAAAAAAATGATATATATAAAAAGAAATAAAAATTAAATAAATTTGAAAAAAAACACACCTAGCTCTCCTCATTCCACTACGAGAGGTATGGGCACATCATGATGCATGGATAATTCGATCCCGACATAGGGGTAGTCCTCTATAGCTGGAATCTGCCGAGACCACCAGTCAAAAAAATTATCACCGAAGGCCTCAATGGCCCTCCCTCCCCCCTGTCACGGAAACAACACCGCCCATCTGCATAATGCTGGGGACGAGGCCAAGTTCCCTCGTACTGTCTCTCAAGCACTGAGACTAGGTACCCTCTCAAAGAAGAAAGAGAATAAAATGGTGTCAAACCCAAAGTTTTTATGTTCCTGCACTTGACACTCTGTCAGCTGTCTCTTCATGCATGTTAGCATGGTTGTGCTCCAGTCAAAAATTTGAGAATTTAAGCATTGAACCACACAATGCATGTGTGCCTGGGATGCCTGATGTAAGGCCGTGGATCTAGTGATCCTCCCAATAAGTAAAACTATCACTTTTAGTGATAGGTTGGAAATCTTGTGGATCGGCACCTGAGAACCCACTTTATCTATGCCCACCTCGTAGTGTAGCCTGATTAACTTGGCTATGTTGTGAGGCCTGGGGGGGAAAGTACGAAGGTTGACTGGTTCCTCTCTCCTTGAGAGGAAAGTCAAAAAATAAATTTCCTTAGTCATTGGAGTCAACGACTGCCCCTCGAGCATAAATTCCTCCGCATCCGGGTGCCAGTAATCTACCAAGGCATTCATCAGCTTGGGTTGTGCCCTCATAAATGGACACTGGAAGAACTTCAACAAACCACATTGAGCTAAGACAATGACAACAATAGGGTCTTCTGAGATGAAACAATCAATGTCCTCATGCTCCCTCTCTCTCCAATGAACATACATCCTGCAATTGACAAAGTTCAAAGGGGAGTTAACTCTCATTTTTTCATTTTTGTTCACATGTTGGAGGGTATATGTGGGTTGTATTGGACATAGTCACTTATGTCTGTGGGTATTTTTTTTTTCTACACACGGGCATACGCAGACTGTCCTAAGAAATTTCGGGTATACATAGGGCCAACCCTTTTTAGAGGTGCGCGCCCCCCAAAAAAAAAATTAATTGCAAAAAGGAAGAATGGAAATATAGGAGGGGCTAGTTTCTACTTACTTGGTCCAAGTGGAAGTTCATTTCGTCCACTGAATCTCCCAAAATCAACTCTTCTAGCAAAGAGGTATTTTTGGCTTCTTAGTCAATTTGTCAAACTACAATGGTGATAATGAGCTTCCAACTTCTATTTATAGATTTTTTGGCCCCTTTTTGTCATTTTTTGGACCCTTTTGTCGTTTTTTCTCGCTTGAAAATCGTTTAGTATGGTTCATGATTTTCTTATGGAATGTTATGACAAGTGTTACTTTGGGTATTGGGAAACTATTTGGAGACTTGGGTCATTTTAAAGGTCCTTTGGTAAAAAGTCATTTTTCCAACTTGTTGCATCTAAGCTAGGATTCCACCTCCACTTTCTGCATCTCGTTGTCTTTTTCACTTT
>ML795435.1:226635-237133 GCA_009831015.1 Picea engelmannii
GGGGGGGGGGGGGGTGTATGAGTTGTACGAGGAATGTGTTGAGTAGACTTAGGATATGTTGTTTGCTTTGGTTTTTGTTTATTAATTCATTTTTTTATTATTATTTACTTTTTGTTTTATTTGTTTGTTATATGTTGTAATATATATTTTTTATTATTGTTTTATATGTTTTGCATTACGTTTCTTTTATTGTTTTAATTAATATATGTTTTTCTTATTATATATTATATGTTTGGTTTTTTTATTTTTGTTTTAACTATATAGTTTATTTTTTTGTTTTATTATATTTTGTTTTTATTTTTAACTTTTGTTTAATGTTTAATTAATAAAACACTAACGTAATTACTAATTTAAACAACTAACTTAACTATTAATTATTAATTAATTAATTAATAATTAATATATTATTAACAGGTCTAATCTAACTACTAACCCAATGTTTTTATCCTAAATTTGTTTATTGCAAATGTAGGGACGAAAATGGCGAAGGGGTGTAGAAGTGAAGGGTGAGGGAATGAAGGGCACAAGAAGGTGACAAAGGATCGGGTAGGGTGATGAAGGATCGAGCGGAACAGATGGAGGGGAAAATAGAATCAATCGAGCCCAGCAATCCAAATGTCTTCATCATGGGGGCAACGCCAAATAGCAGCTAAAGAATCGAGTTACCTATGATTATAGGACCCCAACATAGGCTCCACCTAGGGATGGAATATCTTTCAGGAGGTGTCAAGAACCACTAAACTTTGAACATGCAGATCGATGCTTTATTCATTGGCTGATCCCAAAATCTTATTCTGCAACATGTACCTATTTTGATCTTTCAACTGAAACCAAATAACAAATGAACATTGCTGAAAAAGAGATACTTGGAATGCTGATATTATTCACACTCTCCTATCCTAATCTAATGCAATCACTACTCAATTAGGTAATGAAAAAATTCCAATGAGTCCAATCCAACAGTCGATCCAATAACTTTGTTTTTTCACTGTTTTCAATCGGCATCAGAACTAGAGCCTGCAAAAGCGTTAATGATTGATTTAAAATATGATCTTTACAATAGAGACCTCGACAATCCTGAAGAACCAAAGTAATGCCATACCTAGAGTGGGGCTTTGCAGTGAAAACTTTCTCCATATAGGTAACTATAGGATCAAGGTAGAACTGACCTGTTCCTGGATTTTTGAATTTATCCAAGTCAACAACATGATCTAGCATTGTATCTATGCTATTTCCATCCTCATGCAATATCTGATATGGCTGCAAATTTTCTGTTGAATTTTGAAATGAGATTCCTGCAGAAACAAACCATGAAAGAGACTGCCTAATCATGTCTATATTAGCTGAAGAATCAGGTTACCTATGATTATAGGACCCCAACAACTTCCTTCCAGATTTTTCCCTTTGTTGAGTCGATTTCCTCCCCAACTGACTTGGGCTCATCGTCAATGGTAGGTAACACAAATGTGGAATGGAAGTTGGGTGGAATATACCTTTCAACTATTTTTCTTACTCGTTCAAAGATCCTTACAAATAGGGTTGGTTGTTCAACCTCTTCTTTTGATTCAGTCGACTAATCTGAATCGTCTTCTTCCTTCCTCAGTTCAAACCGCACCTTCTCTAGATTGTTCTATGTTTTAACACTTCCTTCAATCTCATACTTCCTTCTGACTTCTCTGAATACCACATCTCGGTTGTACATTATTTTCCTTGATGCATGATCCCATAGATTATATAATTTCATTCATTCTTTGTATCCAATGAAAATACACTTGACTTCCTTCTTGTCCATATTGCTCCTCTTTTCCTCGGGAACATGCACAGATGCATCACAACCAAATAATTTGAGATGTGATACCGAAGGATTCTCACCATACCATACCTCATGTGGAGTCGTTTCGACTAGCGCCGACGGAGACATATTCAATAGATATTTTGCAGTGTCGACTACCTCTTCCTATAATTCTTGTGCGATCCCAACACCACTAAGCATGCTCCTTGTCTTTTCCATCAATGTTTTGTTCATTATCTCAACAAGTCCATTTTTTTGTGGGGTATATGGTGTGGTATTTTGGTGTGCTATGCCACACTACTTGCAAAACTGATCAAATTGTTTTGTGCATAATTCATCACCGTTGTTAGTTCTCAACACCTTAATCTTCTAATCTATCTAGTTTTGTAAAAGAGATTTAAACTCTTTAAATTTCTCGAAAACCTCTAATTTCTTACTCAGGAAATATATCTATGTCTTCCTACAAAAATCATATATGAAACAGACATAATACATGGATCCACCAAGTGAAGGCACTAAAATAGGACCAAACACATCACTATGAACCAACCCTATAATCCCCTTTATCCTTGTCACTTCAAATGGGAACGTCACCCAAATTTGTTTTCCATATATGCAATGTTCACAAAAGTCGACTTCTAAATTACATTAAGGGAAATCTTCGACCATACCTTTGTTATGCATATCTTGAAGTCCTTTTTCTTCAATATGTTCCATCCTCTCGTGTCATAGCATGGTTAGGTCGACTTTACGATGACTTGTTAAGTCGGTTTGAATGGACTTAGCCCGAGTCGAGTGGAATTTGAGTCATGATCTAGGTGGATATCGATGCCCCACCTATTCCACTGGCTCAAAAAACAATTTTCCATCTTGGCAGTTTTTCGGTGGTTTTTCGGGTTCCAAACTTCTGGGCTCATTTTGAGGCCCTAAACGACATTTTTTGGGGATTTGGGGCCCAAGCGACTACTAGTGGCACTCACTTGGGCCAATCGAAAATCGTTCTTCTCAATTAGACCTTTCCAAAACTGTATTGAGCGTCGCAAATGGAGATTGTATGCAAAAGTTACACCCCCCAGAAGCTGACGTATCAACTATCGCCATTAGGGCCCACAAACCTTTTGGATTTTCATCTTTTGAGGTTAGGGTTTTGGATTTTCCTTACATTAAAAAGGCCCTTAGAACCTCATTGTAATGATCATATTCTTCCGAATGCGAGTAGTCATCACATCTCTTCTCAGAGATAAGATGCCACCATTCTAGTGAGTCTTTCACTCTGTATTTTTACAGTCTTTGTACATTTCTTTCATTAATAGAAATCGTGTATTACTGTATTTCTCTGTTTCTGGAAATATTTATGTTTATTTCAGTGTAGTATCCATGCTTTCATTTTGTTCTAAAAAATAATCTGGATCAATCGTTTTAGAGCAGACTGCTCTTGATCGTTTTTTAGTGCGTGTCCCTGACGAGGTATGAGTATAGCAAGTTAGGTATCAATCTTGTCTCTCTTGAGGAAAATAGCTCTCACACGCCCAAGAAACCCTCCATGGAAGAAGAAAACAAAAATGATAGAGCAAAAGATTCTATTAATATATTTCTTGAGCAAGCTCTCACGCGACAGAGGGACGAAATGATGGAGAATTTTTCCCACATAATTCAACACATACCGATAAAAACAAGCGCGTCTTCATCAAGAGACCACTTTGGAGGCACCTCTCCTTTCAAGGTATAGGTTAATTTTGATATTCCCGTATTTGAAGGTCAGATAGATGTGGATGCCCTAGACAAATGGTTAAATCTGCTAGAAGGTTATTTCTCTGTTCACCATTTTTCTGATAGGGAAATTATCACCTTCGCACTCCTTAAGGCTCTCCCCCATCTCAAACATTGGTGGGAAACTTACTAGGAGAAAAGTTCGACAGAGGAGTCCAAAATATATGGGGTCGATCCCACTTGGGATTTTTTTGTGGATGCGGTCAAGGAACAATATTACCCTGTTGGCAACTATGAAGACCAATACATGATATTGACCACACTACAATAAGAGAGGGGAAAAGTAGTGTCAGAGTTAACCAATACCTTCCACACCTTGTGCACCAAGCTGGGTATCAAAGAATCTGAGCGACATTTGGTTCTGAAATACTACGGGGGTCTACACATATACATCCAACTGAAATGGATTTTCTGGATATCTCATCACTCGGTGCTGCATGTCGATATGCTGTTAAAATCGAGAAAAAATTTAGGCACCAGAACAAACAGGAGTTCGGATCTGCAAATCCATAACAAACAAAGTATGAGAAATACGACCCTAACAAACAACCTCCCGAAAGACAGTCCAAGCCATAGGAAAAGAAGGGTCATGGGAAGACGAAGAAGAACACCAAAAATTGGTGCGATTTCCACAAAATCCCCTGGCACAACATCGATGAATGTTTGTCAAAACAATCATTGGGGGTCGAGATCAAAGAAAAGGAGCCGAACCCTAATTTGACATGTGATTCATAAAATAATGACAGAAGACAAATCATCGACACAAACCCCACTGCTATTGTCGCGACTGCAACAATTCAACCAAAAGAACCAACAAATCCTGAAGAGGGGGAGCTCCTTTTTCATTCATAGATGTGGGTGAATGGGACCCCACTGCATTTTATTTTTTATAGCGGAAGCCAAAAGAACCTCATCTTAGCAGAGGTCATCAAACAGTTGGGATTGTCGATAACACTACACCCATAACCATATAACATCGGGTGGCTTGGCCAGGGACAAGATCTCTGTGTCATCCAATAGTGTTGATTGTCATACGTCATCCATCCCTTCAAGGATGAGGTATTTTGTGATGTTTCCCCACTGGATGTCTATGATGTTCTCTTAGGCCAACCATATATGTGGAAACGCCATGTTGTTTAGGAGTCTCGACCTCGCAGTGTCATTGTTTCTCTAGGGGGTCATCTCTACAAAATACCAGAGGTAGTTCCGACTACTATTCCACCTAAACAATGTCGCAAGGTAGTATCTCATACTAAAAAATTCAGTTTCTTCACAATCTGTTCAAAAAGTGAATAGAAGAACACTGCGACCACTACAGCCTTGCCCAAAGCACCTACTATCCATCAGAAGTAGGTCAACAAGGTTGCATCAAAATACAAAGATTCCTTGTGCACATAGTCCTCTCATGTATCTCAAATGGTTGAACAAACTCAGCCTTTCCAACAACACGTTCGTGAGAGCCTTTCCAACAACACGTTCATGAAAACCTTCCACAAACCAAGTAGCGCGATGTCTCCAGCAAGGCAAGCAACTCACCAAGATTCAGATTTAGCAAATGCTTCCCTCTCTCCCCTGGGAACTCAACACAATGGAGACCATTTCTTCCTAAGGAGGGAGGATTGATCCATGTGGATATCGGGGGCCACCCACCTATTCCACGGGCTCAAAAAACAATTTTCCATCTTGGCAGTTTTTCGGCGGTTTTTCAGGTTCCAAACTTTTGGGGCCATTTTTTGGCCCGAAATGACGTTTTTTGGGGATTTGGGGCCCAATTGACTGCTAAAGGCACTAACTTGGTCTTGTCGAAAATCGTTCTTCTCAGTTATACCTTTCCAACATTGTATCGAGCATCCCAAATGGAGATCGTATGCAAAAGTTACGCCCTCAGGAAGTTGACGTATCAACTATTGCCATCGGGGTCCACAAACCTTTTGGATTTTCATCTTTCGAGGTTAGGGTTTTGGATTTTCCTTATGTTAAAAGGGCCCTTAGAGACTCATTGTAATGATCATCTTCTTGTGAATGTGAGTAGCCGTCACATCTCTTCTCAAAGACAAGATGTCACCATTCTAGCGAGTCTTCCACTCTATATTTTTACAGTCTTTGTACACTTATTTCATTAATAGAAATCGTGTATTACTGTATTTCTCTGTTTCTGGAAATATTTATGTGTATTTCATTGTAGTATCTCTGCTTTCATTTCATTCTCAAAAATAATCTGGGTCAAGTTGACTTCAGGAACAATGATGTTGTTTCATCCAGTCAAGTCAACATTCACTAAAAAATTGTATAAGGTTCCAATTCGAACTCCTTTCATTAAGACCATCACACCTATGACCATCTTGCACGTATCCTTATGAAATAGAGTGTGCACTCCTACATCACTGATATTGTTGATAGATATCAGTTTTCTTTCCAAACCCAGAATGTGTTGCACACCTGGAAGGGTTCTACTCCTTCCATCATGTAGTATCATATGAAATCTTCCTCGTCTACAAATTTTGTTTTTTGATTCGTCCCCTAAGAACACATATCCTCCTTCATATCGTTCATATTTGAAAAACCATTCTCTATGCGGTGTCATATGATAGAATTCTCTTGATTCAATCAACCAAACATATATATCCAACTATGTATTGGTCGTCCCCAGGTACACATCACCTCCCTTATCTGGAGTTGTCTTTCTCTTAGTTGACTGATTCTCGTCAGATCCTATAATGACTTCCATTACCTTTGACTTGTAGTTCCTTTTGTAATTCTCGACTTTACCGCATTTCCAACATCTTCTCATCGACTGAACATGGGATTTAGATCTACCCTTCGACTTAAATTTTCTACTAGAGAATTTTCCTTTATCTCTGTCAACTGATCAACCTCTCACCACTAATGCATCTTTGGTTGATCCTTCCATATTCTTCCTTCTCATTTCTTCTAAGAATAGAGATGCAACCATGCCTTCTAGCGCTAGTATGTTTGAATTTCTCGCTATATCCATGACTAAGCTATCTCAGGAGTCTGACAAATAACCTAATAGGCTAACACATTTCTCCTCCTCAATGATTTTTATATCCACAAAAGATAACTAGCTTAAAATGGTATTAAACACATTTAAATGCTCATTCACCGAACTGACCTCACTCATCATCAGAAGATACAATTTCTTTCTGAGAAACAACTCATTTACCAGCGATTTCAACTAGTACATGCTCCCCAACTTGTCCCATATTTTCTTGGCTGAATCTTCACCTGAGACATTCACCAGTACCGATTCTGCAAGACAAAGTTGAATCGTATTCCTTGCGCTTCTCTTGAGTTTCTCTCATTCTTTCGTCGACATACTTGTCGCCATAGTACCTGGACATATCGTTTCCCATTTTTCTCGATCTACAAGGAGATATTCAATTTTAAACTTCCAAAGCTCAAACTTATGGCCATTGAAGTTTTCGATCTCTATTCTTGAGTTTCTTTCCATTCTTTAATACAATATTTAAATATTTCTGACTTACAACTCTTATTGAACCTAGGGTTTAGCTAAGATCCAAGGTTGTTAAACCAATATCTGATACCAAATGTTTGGAAATGAAGAACACTTCCACACTAAACCTAGTAGAAGAGAGGAAGAAAGATTTAAACAAGAAAGTAAATGACAAGGAAAACACACAGTACACAAAGATTTTACTCTGGAAACCCAAGTGGATAAAACCAACATTCCTTGAGCGTTTTTCTCTATTGTTGTCTTATTAATTCAGAATAAAAGGTTACATGCCTAACCTTGGTCCACACTTAAGACACAATCAACATCATACCTTCTTGATTTACACAAGAACAACCCTGTAGCCAATTCGGATTACATCTACATGACCAACAACCTATATTGGCTATTCTACAATTCATTATCCTTTACATCATTACAAAACCCCTTCTTTATAGGATTTAAAGTTGTAAAAACACTAAAGAAAAGGTTCACAAAGACGATTACAAATCCACACAGATCATTGGCTACAAATCCCGTGAATATCAGGATTCTGTTACAGTCAACTACCAAGTTGGATTACCAGTTGACTACCAGTCGGCCTTCATTCAGTCTTTAGTCGGTTTCCACACACCCTCTTGTTGACCTCTTGTCGGTTTACCCCTTCGACTTATTGTTGATATCTTCAACTTCGAATTTACTCGGTCGAACCACCTCGGCCTTTGACTTGTTGTCGATTCCTTTGAATTCAACTGTTAGTCAATCCACCTCGACTAGAATTTCACTGCAAAGAATATAAGAACCAAACATTGTGAAGTTATACACTCATATGTTATGTTATTAAGGGAAATGGTGATCATATTTTACACCATTTTAATGGAAACATCAACCCACTAGTAGTGGGCCCATGCGTATAGTCATGAGAAATACCCCGTTTTCACACTAAAGATGGATCATGATAAATGTTAAAAGATTCACTCTCTTAACTATTTCACCCACATTCATATTCTTTATACTTAAAAATCACAATTATAAAAATGGTACATTCTCTATTGCCTATGAAATTGAAATATAATACCTAAAAATCACAATCACGAGGAGATGTGGGACATAGAGGGGGATGATTTTTGCAATCTTGTACATGAGGTATTTTCCATAGGGTGTCTTTTAGAATCATTCAATCAAGGATTAATCAAGCTTATTCCAAAGAATACATTGAGAGATTTTATTGGTGGGTGGCGGATGATCACTTTATTGAGCATTGCTTATAAAATTATGGCCAAAGATTTAGCGAGGAGAGTTCGATAAGTGGCTTGGAAAATTTTCCACCAAGAGTAGACAAGTTTTGTATAGGGATGGTTTATTTTGGATACAGTCTTATCAACTTGGGAGGCCAGGCAGTGGGCCAGGGAGTCTGGTCAACAAGAATTCTTCTTGAAAATAGATTTCAACAAAGCATGTGATCGTATTGATTATACTTTTATCACTGATATGTTGAATTGCCTTGGGATTGTGTTTTTGGTATGATTAACACTTTTTTTACATGTGCCTCTTTTGTTTGAGTGAATAATGTATTGTCCCCCCTGCATCCATATCCATAGTTCTATCAGGAAAAGGTTCCCTTTGTCCCTTTATCTCTATGTTTTGACATCTAACGCTCTTGGATATTCATTGGAGGTAGATCATCTTCAAGGTCAAATCATAGGTATTTCCATCTCCAAGGGTTAGGAGATGATTAACAATCATTTTGTGAATGACTCTCTTTTTTCAGTCTCTGCTGATAAGGAGTTTGTCTTAGCTTTCAGGGATTGTATTATAGTGTTTTGTGAGGCTTCATGGGAAATTGTTAGAGATCACAAGATAGACTACTGGTTAGTTGGTCTTGAGGATAGACCTATGTAGTTTCTAGGTGCTTAGAGGTTTGTCAAGCCATAGGTTATCGTGCAATATCTTGGTATACCATTTGGGATAAACATTCTACGGGTTGCAATGTGGGATTGGTGCTTCGAAAGATAACAACAGAAGTTACTTTTTTGTCAATGCAAGGATCTTCCCTTTGCTGCTAATTTGATGGTGGGGAGAAAGATTCTTCAGGCCTCCCACACTTACTATGTGTCTTTATGGCTTCCAAGTAAGCTGCAATTTCACCGATTGGAACATATTTTTCTCTTTTGTATCATTCCCAAGGATGAGGGGTCCTTGGCCTGATTGATGTGGAGACCCAAGGCATCATTTTGGCTACTAAATGGGTAATTAAATGTTTGGAGCGATCATCTCCTTGACAAGTTTTGATGTTGCACGGATTGATGTCATCCCAGAATTTTGGCAGAGTAAAGGGTCAATTTGATTTATGTGATACCATATTTGCTCCTCATAATTTCCATATTTCAAGGTCCTTCATATTCAGGAGTATTTGGATAGCTTCAAGGAGGGTAGCAAGCTTGGTTCATTGGAAGTGGTCAAGAAGTAGATTGAGTTGGGATTTGGCTAGGAGGCCAATTTAGAGTTTGAGGCAAGAGGGTACTTACATATCTGACCTCCATCATTT
Source organism: Picea engelmannii (assembly GCA_009831015.1). NCBI lineage: Eukaryota > Viridiplantae > Streptophyta > Pinopsida > Pinales > Pinaceae > Picea > Picea engelmannii. The sequence continues at coordinate 236,218 of ML795435.1, forward strand.
TTAGGAAAGGAGACTTAGAAAAAATAATATTTTCTTATCAAGATATCTTCTGGATTCCAATACTCATTCTTGGAAGACTTGGCATTTCATGCCTAGGGAGTTTTCATTGTCTTCTACGAATTAACCTACCTGGATGGATATTATCAAGATCATACCCCATGAGGAGAATTTTAAGAAGAATATTGATATGATCGGGCCCTATTGGTGAGATTGGGAATGGAGTTTTGGACATCCATTGAACCAATATGATTCTCATAATATCTACTCCATTTTGCATCAATGGCATGAGCTAGGTACCATTCTCAATGCCAAGTGGATTTCTTTGGATGTAGAGAGCCGTTCGATTTAGAGGTTGCATGGTGTCTGGTCGATTCAAAATTCTTATAAGCTCCAAGTTTTTGCTTGGTTGGTGATCTACAAATGTCTCCCCTGTAAAGCTAGGATTTTCAAAAGTGGTCTTTCTGATGGCCTTTGCCCCTCTTGCGTGAAGTCCAAATCAGTGAAGCATATTTTATAGGATTGTGCCTTTGCTAGATATTGTTGGGCCCATGTTCAATCTCAATTGGAAAAAATTCTTCTGGGGCATTTGGATTGGCAGTCAGTTTTGTTTGGTGATTCCATATCGGTGATCTGAGATTCCTTTGTTGAACAACTGAGAGGGGGGGGGTGAATCAGTTGTTACCGTGGTTAAACAATTATGCTTCTTTTAAACTCTTTGCTGAAACACTAAATGATGATCATGATAATGCAGGGAAATAAACAATGGCACATTCAGCATCAGTCACATATATGAGAAACAAAGAGACAGATATTTCCTGAGGAAACCCATACAGGGTAAAAACCTCTTTTTCTTTATATGATAAGTAATAGTTACATTCTTTACATTATCATACATATGAGCACCAACTCATAATGA
>ML795435.1:278733-289982 GCA_009831015.1 Picea engelmannii
TCGGCACCCCCCGAGGTTCCGCCGCGCGCACCGGCCGTTACAGGTAGCATTCACCGTGAACTCGAGAAGGTAAAATTTCCCGAGTTCTTTGGTGCCCCGGACGGCACAGCCGCCAAGGCATGGTTGGAGAATATGGCGATGTGCTTCGCACTTCGTGATTATACCTCCAACATGAAGGTCTGCATGGTGGTCTTTCAACTAAAGGGGAGTGCTCTTCTATGGTGGAAGACGCTCTTGCCGCAGCTGAACATGGTCGTGGAAGACGTGTCATGGGAACTGTTCGAGGAACGATTTCGAGAGAGGTACCTTTCAGAGGAATTCATTGAGCGTCAACTCAATGAGTTCAATGCATTACGATAGGGAGGTCATACGGTGCCCGAGTACGAGGCACGTTTTATGGAGCTGCTCCAGTATGCTCCGCACCTTAACACTGAGAAGCTCAAGGTCAACCGGTTCGTGTTTGGCCTTAACGGCAACCTGCGTGCGAAGGTTAGGATCTTGATGCCTCAAACCTTGCACGACGTTGTCCAAAAGGCCCTCATAGCAGAGGAGGATCTTATCAGTGGGGGTCAGACCAGGACTCTAGCGAGACCCACAGGGCAGAGTTCATCTGGTGCATCGCCGCATCAGGCACCAGCGAGACATACGCCGAGACATCGTGGCTTCCAGAGGGGATCCACTTTTGCTACACCCCGACGACCGCCGCCTCAGTAGCGGACACCTTACCGAGGACCACAGCACCAGCAGCAGCGTCGCCTGCAGCAGCAACAGTTTAGGCCTGTTCAGCAGAACAGACGAGGGTTTCAGGCCGGTCGGCAGTCATCTTCTACTTCGGGTACCAGGACTACTGGGCCGAAGAAGGGGTGTTGGACGTGTGGGGAGCCACACTACCAGCGTGACTATCCTGTGGAGAGGACCAGGGCGTCCAGATCAGCTGGACCCGCTACCGTGGGAGATATGAGCAAGGCCCATCGGATTCATGCAGCGGTGAATAACCGCCAGGCAGAGCACCAGTCGACTGTGCTCAAGATGACAGGTACTATCGTTGACCAGACCCTTAGTATTTTGATAGACCCAGGAGCTACAGAGAGTTTCATTTCTGGTGCAGCGCTAAAAAGGATTAAGGTAAAGGAAGTCGAACAGGATGAGTTTAGCTTCATGGAGATGGATTTGGGAGCCAAACAGAAGGTTGGAGGAAAGGTTATGGGCTATGCCCTTAACCTGGGAGAGTTTATAACAAGGGTCAACTTGTACGTCACGGTCTTAGGATATTATGACGTTGTGATTGGTATGGATTGGTTGGAATCACATGAGGTGATACTCAACTGTAAGATGAAGAGGTTGAGCTTGGTCGATGATGGAGGACTTAGACGGGTGATTGTAGGACAGAACCAGGGAGTATCCCTGAGGTTCGTCTCTTCCTTACAGTTACGGAAGAGTATGCGCAAGGGGTGCAAGCTTTACACGATCCTTGTGCTAAACGAGAAGATAGTAGCGGAAGGTCTAGAACACCTTTYGGTGGTGAAGGAGTTTTCTGATGTATTTCCATAGGAGTTGCCTGGGATGCCGCCGGAAAGGGAACTGGAGTTTACCATAGACCTGAAACCGGGAACCGAACCGATAGCAAGAACGCCTTACCGGATGTCGACCCCGGAGTTGCAAGAGTTGAAAATGCAACTGAAGGAGCTGTTGGACCTGGGACTGATACGTCCTAGTGTGTCACCATGGGGTGCACCAGTTATTTTCATACGAAAGAAGGACAGATCATGGAGGCTTTGCATTGACTACCATCAACTGAACAAGGTGAAAATCAAGAATCAGTATCCCTTACCTAGAATTGATGATCTGTTCGATTAAATGAAGGGTGCGACGGTGTTCTCCAAGATCGATTTGCGATCCGGGTATCACCAGTTATGGATCAAGGAGGATGACATCCCTAAGACCGCCTTTAAGACGAGATTTGGAAATTACGAGTTTACGGTTTTTCCTTTTGGACTGACAAACGCCCCAGGGGTATTCATGAGCTTGATGAACGGGGTGTTCCGCGAGTACTTGGACAAGTTCGTCCAAGTATTCATTGACGATATCTTGATCTACTCTCAGACAATGGAGGAGCATGATGAGCACTTGCGCTTGGTACTACAATGTTTACGAGAACACAAATTGTATGGGAAGTTGTCCAAATGCTCTTTTTATCAATCGAGGATTCACTACTTAGGGCATGTTATCTCCAACGAAGGTATCACCATGGACCCAACCAAGGTTGAGGCTATTATGGAATGGCCTGTGCCAATGAATGTCACAGAAGTGCGTAGTTTTATGGGTTTAGCAGGATACTATCGACAGTTTGTCGAGGGATTTTCGAAGATAGCAAATCCGATCATGGAATTGCAAAAGAAAAACAAGAAGTTTGTTTGGACTGAGAAATGCGCAGAAGCATTTCGAAGGCTTAAAGAGTTGTTGACAACAGCACTGATACTAAAGGTCCCTGACATGGACGCAGACTTCTTGGTATGCACTGACGCATCCAAGGAAGGTTTAGGCGGAGTCTTGATGTAGGACGAACGAGTGATTGCTTACATTTCAAGGAAGCTGAGAAGGCATGAGGAGAACTACGCGATGCACGATTTGGAGTTACTAGCCATCGTATATGCCTTGAAGGTTTGGAGACACTACCTTGTTGGAAAAAAATTTGAATTAAAGACTGATCATTGTGGGTTGCAACACATTTTCATGCAAGGCGACCTGAACGCGCGACAACGACGTTGGTCGGAATTGCTTAGCGAGTACGACTTCGAGATTACTTACATAAAGGGAACAGTGAACAAAGTGGCAGATGCTTTGAGTCGGAGGCCACACATCTTTTCGGTGTTGCCTCTTCAAACGAATCTGCATGAGAAGATTCTCACTTTACAGCGTGACGATGACTGGTACAAAGAAGTCGAGGATTTTATCGGATAAAACACGATGATGGTACCACGATATGAGGGATATTCGTTGGATAACGATGGCTTATTAAGGTTTAGAGGTCAGATTTACATACTGCCTAACGACGAGTTGAGGATGTTGATCCTGAGTGAGGCTCATAGATCAGTTTACATGGCTCACCCAGGAGTTACGAAGATGAGGGAAGACCTTAAACCCTTATTCTTCTGGAAGGGAATGAAGGCCGACATAGTCAACTTTGTGGCTAGATGTCTCTAGTGTCAGCAGGTAAAGGATGAAGATAGACACCCGGCAGGATTACTTCAACCACATGCCATTCCAGAATCGAAATGGGAAGTTATTTCGATGGATTTTATTGTTGGATTGCCACTGACGGCAAGGAGACACGACTCGATTTTTGTAGTAGTAGACACTTTGACGAAGAGTTCTCACTTTATTCCCGTGCGTATGACGTATCAAGCACCTGACATAGCTAGAGTTTTCATCAGTGAGATTGTGAGGCTGCATGGTGTGCCTAAAAAGATTATATCCGATCGAGGATCGATGTTTACTGGACGATTTTGGACGAGTTTCCAAGAGGCATTGGGAACCCAACTTAATTTTAGTACTACGTATCACCCATAGAATGACGGGAAGACCGAACGAACGAACCAAACCTTGGAAGACATGTTGCGCATGTACGTGATGGACCAACAAAAGCGTTGGGAGGAATTCTTGCGTCTAGTAGAGTTTGCTTACAACAACAGTTACCAGAGCACCATTAAGATGGCGCCTTTTGAGTTTCTTTATGGGCGACCATGTCGGACGCCCTTGAGTTGGGATCAGCTTGAGGATAGGGTTCTGGTGGGACCAGAAGCGATCCAAGAAATGGAAGAGCAAATGCAAACCATAAGACAAAGGATTAAGGAAGCGCAGGATCGACAGAAGAGTTATGCCGATGCGCACCGAGTCAACCGTAGTTACAAGGTCGGCGATCAAGTCTTCTTGCGGGTTAAACTGCATAAGAGTTCGATCAAGTTTGGAAAGGGAGATAAACTCTCTTCGAGGTTCGTGGGACCTTTCTAGATTGTGGAGAGAAAGGGTCCCGTGGCCTATCGACTAGCCTTGCCTGATTCTTTGAGGCGTATGAACGATGTTTTTCATGTATATTTTTTGGGACATTATGTTAGTGATCCTACACACGTGATTGACATGAGTTCCTTGCAGGTATCGGACGAGGGAGTGCTCATGGCTAAGCCGGTCCGCATCTTAGATCATCGTGTTCGACAGTTACGATGTTGAACGATAGATCAGGTCAAGGTCCAGTGGGACGGTTATAGTCCGCACTCGGTGACCTGGGAGGACGCATATGATATGCGTCAGCAGTTTCCATTTTTGTTTGATAGATAGACTTATGATACTGTGATACTTTTATTTCGGCATGTATACTGAGAAACTTCGGGACAAAGTTTATACCAAGAGGGGGTGTATGTAACATCCCGCTCTGGCGCACTGAGAATACTTATTATTTGAGGACACTTGCTCGCAAGTGATCTGGGATTTTATGATGTTAGACCATTTATACTTGATTATGATGCGATTGATAGACGACATGATGTGTTACTATTTGATGTAGATAGGTGCTATTGACTCAGTTTTATCGAGTGTGCAGGGTTTTGGACCTTGAGGTTGTAGCAGCATCGGTAGAACCCCCTTGGACTCCGGATTGAGTCAGGGAGTGTGCTATTTGGGTTGATTTATTTACTGTGATATTTCATTGATTTGATGATTTAATTTTTGACATGTTCTGACACGATTATCAATGATGCAGGTTGATGATAGATTGCCGACCAGACTCACATATGGAGTAAAGGGGCCACACACGAGTTCCAGAGAGGTTGAGGGAGAGGGGTGGACAGCAGCCCTGCCACCGCCTACTAGCACTCTCGTCATGGCTCGAACTGTAGGTTAACGATTACCTAGTTTGAGAGGATCCACGATGCCGTGAGGGAAGACTGCGACAGTCGCTCATGATGATTCTAAGGGGAGCGCAATAAGGCGGGGGCCTTATTCCTTAGAACCCTTAGTCTCCCACAAGTTCACCTGGCAGAGTGTTGACTCCAGGGGTTATAGATGTCTACCAATCAGTCCAGTTGGTGAGTGGCACCCTTGGAACACGTGGTGCATCCTGAAGGGCACGTCGCACAAAAGAAACTCAGTTGGCGAGTGGCACCTTTGGAGCACGTGGTGCATCCTGAAGGGCACGTCGCACAAAAGAAATTCAAGAGGCGAGTGGCACCCTTGGAGCACGTGGTGCATCCTGAAGGGCACGTCGCAATAATGTGGATGAAGGAGTCAGCCTAAATAGCCCTAAGACATCAACACCTGAATAAATCCTTAAACAATACCCCTAACCAGGCGTCGCCAGTTCAAAACTTGAGCCCTATGTAAAAAAAAAAACATAATTCAAGACTATACATTAAATATTCATTACCCCTATGATTTGCAACCTCCACCTAATCCAAGGAGTTTCCTTCCTTAATTAAATACATGAAANGATTCCTCCTTTAATTGAATTCATAAAGTAATTCCTTCCTTAATTGCATACATAAGGCCCTTTCTCATTCCCAGTAATAAGCTTGATAATTTATCTTTTAGTGAAGGTACTACTACTTCGCCCTAACATAATAATCACAACTTAACCATCTCCTAATAACAATGCCATTATATTCTATCTCACAATAACTCTGCCATTCAAATAACATTAGAATTTCATTTCCTAATAGCTAGCATTAACAATACAGGTGCTAATAATAAAATTAAACAAAAAAAACCCCACTTAAGCTAATGTGAGTCTTCATAAAGTGTGTAGGGTAAAATAAAGAGATTTAATAAATTAATTCAATTAGGTGGTTGTAAATTTGAAAAGAAGAAATTAATTAGTTAACTAATGGGAGTTTAAAAGAAATATATATATATATATATATGAATTTAAAAAAATATATATATAATGAAAAGATGCTTAGCGCATTTACCTTTTTGAGTTTTCAAAAAATAATAAAAGAAAAAAAAAATGGGGGGAAACTTAAAAGAAATATGATTTAGGGTTTTTGATTAAAAAGCTAAAACAAAATGTGATTAGGTCAAAAAGAGGATAAAAGAAAGGGGATGGGGAAAAAGAAGGGATTCAGCTATTAGGTATTGTTATGCTGCCAAACTTGAGAACTGGACTGATTGCTTGTGAGGAGTTGGGGATTTTCTCAGTTGAGTGAGTGGTAGCTCAGCCTTGGAGGCGAGCTGGGAAGTTAGGTTACTGTCTGGACTGTGTGTGGCCCCTTTGCGTCTTGGGGGGCTGAGGGGGAAGCAGAGTACCCCTAGCGTTTGGCTGGGAGGTACCGGTGAGTCCTCTACGGTCGGCGAGCGGGAGCATCAAGGAGCATGCGGACGCCATCCAGAGCGGGTGAACAGGCCAAGGTATGTCTTTATTTTGTTGAATGCTAGTCTGTGTTTGCGTCTGAAAATTTAGATGGCTGTGTTTTTATTTTGGATGACTGCTTAAGTTTTGTGATAAAGCTTAGTTTAGAAGGGTTGCAATGAACCTCAGGAATCGACCCTTTTTATGCAGTAAGAATGTTAGCAGGGCAGTTTATGGTTCTCCATTTTTGGCACGATTTTAGGGTTCTAGCTTATAATTTGAATATGTTCCTGGTAAACTGTTGGGTTTATGATTATTTCATTTTTCCTTTATTGGTACAGTCTTAGGGTTGATAAATTTGTAGTGGGTTCTTGGTCAGTTCATTTTCTTTTATATATGGCTTCGTTCATGGTCTCTGGAAAATTCGTTGGGCATTTTCTTATGACTGTCATTCATAAAAAGTTCTACAGTGGGTTTCTTTTTATATCTTGGGTGTTTTTACACAGTGGGCATTTCCTACAGTGGGTTTTCCTTTTTAATATATTGGGTGTTTCAATGGTCTGCATTTTACCTATGTCTGTGATCTAATGGCATATAATATGTTCGTTGTACATGGCCTTTAGCAAGATACGCGTTTTAACAGCGTTTTAACTCAGCTACGGACGCATTTGGTAAGTTCGCGGTTGCTTGTCCATTTGGTGTAACCCCCATCTGCGCCCTGGTATTTAAGTGTACAACTCTCCTCTCGCCTTTAAACATAGGGCCCCTGCCCATCAAATTCTGCTTTGCATACAGTAGGAGGGAGTCGATAGGGTTAATTCTGACCTGGGTAGCTGAGTTAGCCTGGACGCCTTCGCCCTCTCCATTATCTCCCTTAGATAGTGTTTTCCCCGTGCATCTCCTTTAGCCCTTATGTAACTACCAGGTTAGAGTTATTGCTGCCAAAGTTTAAAAGTATCGCCGCCTTAATGTAACTGCCATGATTTTATTGTTCACTGTATTTTAAATTCTTCCTTTCCTTCTTCCTCTTGCCGAGTTTAAATTTTTCCTTTCGTTCAACCGCATGTCATTGCCCTACTTAATACCAGAATTAGCTCTGACTACATGTCGTTCTATCCACTGAAATTTGTACACAATGAAGTATGTAATTTCGAATCAATAAGAAATTATATAAATAAACTATATAAAGCCTGAAATTGGACTTATTAGATAAAGATTCAAATTTACCACTTTTTCTTTAAGCACATTTTTGTCTTTCTTTGATTTTGAGGGAACCAAACTTAGGGACTAATGTATCTCTATCCTTATTGCTATTCTATCCACGGAAATTTTGTATATGAAGTATGTAATTTCCAAATCAATAAAAAATTATATAAATAGACTCTAGGAAGCTTGAAAATTGGAATTATCAAGTTAGATGAATCTTTTATTAAACTTTTCAAGATCCCACAACACTCCATCTTATGTCAATCACAAATAAAAAAAAATGTAGAGACTGGTTCGGATCTAATCAGAACATGGACACTTGTCAGTGTTAAGGTTTGAAGGGATTCTTCCTTCCTATTTCTAAACTTCACAGTTTTTTTTCAAGAGCTTTGTTAGCCTTTGTTTCTCAACATTCACATTTAGGTTTTTGTCAAGTTTCGTTCCTTGTTTCCCACCACATGTTCCAATACGCCCATTGAATTACCCAACATGTACACAAGAGATAAAGTTGTTCATTTCATAAATAAATTTATAGAGGAATGCGATAGCAAGTATAATTGATTTTAAAAATCCTACAAATCTTCAAAACGAGAAATCTATATGGAGAAACAACAATTTACCATTTACTGGAGCTAATCCAGATAACACAGTCTTAGCACCGGCTTCATCGCTCCTGATTTAATTAATTGGTAGCAAAATTAGCTCTGACTGTATTGTGATGGTTGAATTAATCAGTTAAACCCAATAGCGTCAGGAGTGGGGACACATTGCAGCTGTCTTAGTTATAATATTATTATTACTGAACAAATTTGCTTGTCTTTTCTTAAATCTGGACAATTATGATATTCCATTGAATGCACACGGTTAATACAGCTGTCTGGTGAGATGATTGTTAAAGGAATAGTTCTGCTTCCCGTTCCTAAAACCTTGATATTTATATATTCTAGTGAAAGTAATAGACTGCCTTATAAAGAGATGTTAATGTACTGTCATCTAAATTGGTAATGTGATTGTAGCTGAATGATAGGTGGTGTCAATATAATATTAGAATTGGATTGGGTGAAGGTACGGTCATTGGAACATAAAAGAAAATGTAAGGTTAGAGTTGGATAACCTATAGAATAAGGGGACTATGTTCTTATTTAATTGCAACTATGGTATTAACAGGTAATGACTTTGCATTTTATCATATGCTATGGAAATTTATGGTTACTAATGACATAATGTAAGGCCCCTGGAACTAAGCACCATAACTTATTGGGGTTAGGTAAATGGGAATGTACTATCAATTAAAGTTGCTTGGTAATGGATGGCATTTAATTAGGATGGCTATTAAATAAATTTACAATATGCTCATGTTAAAGCTAGCGTTCAAGTTATGGAAATTATGGTAAAGATAAGGTAGTTTCAATGAGAGGGATTATTGTTAGGTTATTTGATTTTAAATATGCAATGGTGTTGTCATCGTGGTAAGGATATGGTAGATTTAATGTGATGGATTATTGTTAGGTTAGTTGATTTAAGATATACCATAGTGTTGTCATTATGAAACAGTTAATGTAGCTGTATTTTTATGGAGGTCACCTATTGATGAAGGTGCTTGTTATTGCGCAAAGTCAAGGTGATATAAATTTAATGCGTTTATTAGTTCATGATAACGGAATTGTAATGTTTATTTTCAAGGATGAACTTATATGTTGAATTGTTCTTGAATTAAGAACAATAGAATTACTCTGAGTTAGTAAAGGAAGGGTGTTGTTCTTAAAATTAATGTGGTACTGGGTTGGTAACTTTTCGTGTGCTGGGTCTGCTTGTGTCGGGCGGGATGTAGACACCTCCATGTTCCTCAGAACAGTCGCCAGCCCTGAGACCTTAAATGGTTAAAATCGATGGGAACCTGGGCTTGAGCATTGCATATGTGTCTTGGAGGTCCTAACCATTGCAGTGTAGGATGGCAGGTAGTCAGTTCTACTTATCGCCGTGTGATCGTCGTTATGCATGCAGTTACTTGCCACGTGCCATTGTTGTCTTTTTATGTTCATCGTGGTTGCATCTTGTTGGTCGTCGAGTGGCGACGTAGATTCTAGAGTGTCTGTTACTTCTACACGCGCACACACACCTTAAACACAAAAAAAAAATTGCACCTGGTATCAGAGTTGTTGTCATAACGAGGAGGTCACTACATACATCTACATGACCAACAACCTGTATTGGCTATTCTACAATTCATTATCCTTTACATCATTACAACACACCTTCTTTATAGGATTTAAAGTAGGAAAAAACCTAAATAAAAGGTGCCCAAATACGATTACAAATGCACATAGATCATTGGCTACAAATCCTATGAATATCGAGATTCTGTTACAGTCAACTACCAAGTCAGATTACTTGTCAACCTTCAGTTAGTTTCCACACACCCTCCTGTTGACCTCTTGTCGGTTTACCTCTTCGACTTATTGTTGATGTCTTCGACTTTACTGGGTCGAGCCACCTCGACCTTTGACTTGTTGTCGATTCCTTCGACTTCAACTATCAGTCGATCCACCTCGACTAAAATTTCACTGCAAAGAATATAACAACCAAACAACGTGAAGTTATACACTCATATGTTATGTTATTAAGGGAAATGGTGATCATATTCTACACCATTTTAATGGAAACATCAACCCACTAGTAGTGGGCCCATGTGTATAGTCATGAGAAATACCCCATTTTCACACTAAAGATGGATCATGATAAATGTTAAAATATTCACTCTCTTAACTATTTCACCCACATTCATATGCTTCATAATTAAAAATCACAATTATAAAAATGGTACATTCTCTATTGCCTATGAAATTAAAATATAGTACCTAAAAATCATAATCACGAGGAGATGTGGGACATAGAGGGGGATGATTTTTGCAATCTTGTACATGAGTTATTTTCCATAGGGTGTCTTTCAGAATCATTCAATCAAGGATTAATCAAGCTTATTCCAAAGAATACATTGAGAGATTTTATTGGTGGGTGGTGGTTGATAACTTTATTGAGCATTGCTTATAAAATTATGGCCAAGGATTTATCCAAGAGAGTTCGATAAGTGGCTTGGAAAATTTTCCACCAAGAGTAGACAAGTTTTGTACAGGGATGGTTTATTTTGGATACAATCTTATCAACTTGGGAGGCCATGGAGTGGGCTAGGGAATCTAGTCAACAAGCACTCTTCTTGAAAATAGATTTCAACAAAGCATGTCATCGTATTGATTATACTTTTATCACTGATATGTTGACTTGCCTTGGGTTTGTTTTTTTGGTTCGATTAACACTTTTTTTACATGTTCCTCGTTTGTTTGAGTGAATAATGTATTGTCCCCCCCGCATCCATATCCATAGTTCTATCAGGAAAAGGTTCCTTTTGTCCCTTTATCTCGATGTTTTGACATCTAACGCTCTTGGATATTTATTGGAGGCAACTCATCTTCAGGGTCAGATCATAGGTATTTCTATCCCCAATGGGTAGGATATGATTAACAATCATTTTGTGGATGACTCTCTTTTTTCAGTCTTTGCTGATAAGGAGTCTATCTTAGCTTTCAGGGATAGTATTATAGTGTTTTGTGAGGCTTCAGGGGCAATTGTTAGAGATCACAAGATAAACTATTGGTTAGTTGGTCTTGAGGATAGACCTATGTAGTTTCCAGGTGCTTAGAGGTTT
>ML795435.1:295366-308803 GCA_009831015.1 Picea engelmannii
GTTGGATATCTCTATCTTCCCATATGACTGTGGATGGTATCTTGTGATAAAATTCAGATTTGTATCAAATCCTTTAAATAATCCCCTCCATAATTTTGAATTAAACTTTGTATCTCTGTCTGAAACAACTTCCTTAGGTATTCAATGCAACCTAGCAATTTCCTTCATGTAAACCTCTGTCATATTAGTTGTTGTATGAGTCATTTTTATGGTAACAAAATGATCATCCTTTGTCAATTTATCAACCACTACCATTATTGAATCATGTTTCCTTCTTGTCTTGGGAAATTTAGTAATAAAATCAATGGTTACCACTTCCAATTTCCTCTTTGGAATTGGCAATGGCTATAGAAAACCCATTGGGTGTCTATGCTCATATTCACTCTTTGAAATTCCATACATTTGGTAGTCTAATTAGCAACATCTTTCTAAATCATTGCTAGCCAAAAGTATTGGCTTCTTATTGTTACAATTGTTTTATGGTAATCGAGATGTCGGGCATATGGAACATTATGCATTTATTTTAATACCAAATTCCTAAGTTCTTCAAAACTAGGAACACAGTTTTTTTTTTATGCATAAGTAATCCATCTTCTTTAATCTTATATTCTTTAAATTTCTATTGTACATTTTTCTTCTATAAGCTTTGTTTTATCTATATGTAATGTTGGTATGTAACAATAACATCTAAAATTCTTCTCTTTAAATATGAACTATGCTTACTAATGGTTGTAGCATGAATGAGATGTACTCTTCTGTTGAGTGCATCAACTAATTTATTTTATTTTCCTTTGATATGCTTGATGTCAAAGCCATACTCACTTAAAAATTCCAGCCATATTGTTTTCCTAACATTTAAATTTGTTTGCTCAAAAAGATATTTCATACCACTATGGTATGTCCTTAATTCAAACTTATTTCCCATAAGAAAATGCCTCCACATCTTAAATGCATGAACTATGGAAGCAAGATCCAAACCATGTGTGGCATAATTCCTCTCATGTTCTTTAACTTTTTTTCACTCGTAACTAATGACATGTCCATTTTGAGTGAGGAATCCATAAATTCCTTCTTTGCATGTGATGCAGACCCCCTTCTCTCCTAAGGGATGTGTGACCTCCTAGTCAGGATCTTCAATTCTGGAGTCAAACGACTCTCTGAAAATTTGTTGATCTCGTTCTGTATTAAAAACAGGTCCTCTCAACTCCCTGCATAGGCTTCACGATACCCACGACCTTCCCTTTCACATTTTGAGAAATCTTAGAATTGGCATTAGCGCCTTTTCTCTTGGCCCCTCCTCAGATGTGACCTCAGTCGATGAACTCATGCCTATGCATGATTTAGGGAACACTCAGGAGTGGATTGGTTTAAACCTCTTTTTGCCCTAATATTCACCCTAAGCCTCCACGTGTCTTTCCTCTAAAACCGTGGTCTCAATCCCAGCCCACCCTCAATCTCATAAAGGTCGAGAACTTTCTATCCCCGCAATGCAAGATGATCGTCAATCTCACGATCTTGATGGTGCTTTCGAACGGGTGACCAAGATATATTTGTTGGGATGAATGGTTTAGAGCTCCTTCTCCTAGATCGACGACTGTGGTCGATTCAGAATTCTAGACTTTGGAATCCTCAAATATCAAACTTTTCTCCCCTCGAAATACATGGAATACTACCATGCATCCACTTGGATCGAATAGTGGGGATTTACTTTGGGCGATCCGACGATTGTCATCTTCTTTATGCCTTTGACTGGAATCCATAGATTCACACCATCTGTCCTCTGAATCCAATGACTGAGGTTCACTTCGGCTCTCCGTCTCTTCGCACTTTGGGAATCTCAAGTTTCAAACCTTGATGGGTTGTCTCTCCTGTGTGTGTGAAGCGTTAAATCTCATGCACCTTGTCCTGATTAGACGACTATTGATCCTTTGTACCGTGATCCAATGACCACTGTCGCTCACCCTCCTGAGCTTCTGATTTGTTTTGACCTAGAAAATTTTCTAAGTCTTCAAATATATCTACCTTTGAACCTCCTACGAGTCTGCTTCTCAAACCTCAACTACACTTTTGAAAAGTGCTATCCCTCCTAATCTTGGTCTTTATGAATATTTCAACTTCCCACTCACTCCTTGCATTTCAGGGATTTCTATAACTCAGATCCGAAGGATTTCTCGAAAAGGAATTCTTCTCGCCCTCCTGGCATTCTCCTTTTCTGGTTCTTCAAATTCTTACAAAGTCGCTTCAACACTTAGCCGAATCTTGGATCTGTGCGCTCCTTGCAACAGATTCTTACACAAGGTTTGAATTCTTGCGGATGGCTATGCACTCCTTGCATCAACCACTTTTCACTCCTTGCAAAGGGAAAGTTTTGTATTATCTCTTCTGAGCTTCAGAATCAAAGAAGATTCCTCCAACACACTCCTTGCACTCTATGTGCACACCTTGCACTCGCTCAACAAAAGAGAAACAATTGAAACTTACACTAACATTCACAATTTCATCTAATCATAATGAAATTCATTCATTCTTGAAAAAAAAATAACAAAGAATTGCAAACAGTAACAATATTATGCATTTGGATCAAATTTTCCTCTGTCATATTCATTCAAAAGTAAATGGCTACAGCTAATATCAAAACAATAACCTAAAAACTCAAAAAATTCCTACTAACTTGCAGCAGCCTCATTTGGGCATACAAAACCTCTATTTATCTCTGAGGGTCCTTAGGGTTCCCCCCTACTACTCTAAAAATGAAAACCTAACTGCTACCTAAGTTTAGTTACATTCAAGGCTCGGAGTGAAACTCCCTGATCGCTCATGATCATTCCACCTCCAAGCATTTGATCTTCTTCTATTCTTCATCAGCTCCCCGAAAGACTCGCAGTAACTCCTAGCGTTTCAGATTTTGAAATGATTCTCGAGAATTGAGTTTTCCTACCACGTGTGCTCGTTGACGATGCTCCTACATCATACTCCCCCTGGATAAATATTCATGGACTCCTATCCATGAGATCCTGCACTAAATTTCCATGCTTTTGGATATCGACTTCATTTTCCCAACTGGCATCCTCTATTGGGTGTCCCTTCCACTTAACCAAATATTCAAAATAGGTCTTCCTTCTAGTCTTCTTGCTAATTCTCTGATCAATGATCTTCTCCATAGGTGGTTTTTCTGCTATAGGTGTTTGTTTTTCCCACTGAATCTTATCTTGATCTTATGATCCCTCTGTGTCATATTTCCTATAAGGATACAGGTTTGAAACGTTGAATATGGGTGATATGCCCACCTCATCTGGCAGCTCAATCTCATAGGCATTTGCATCAAATTTCCTCAAGATCTTACATGGTCCTATCTTCTTCATATTTAAATTGTTATATGTCCCCCTAGGGAACATTTCTTTCCTGAGATGTGCCAGAACCTGATCTCCCACCTCAAATTTATGTTCTTTGCAATGTTGATCAACTCTGCACTTGTACTCTTGGCTAGAGTTCTGTAATTGTCCTATGATCTGGATATGGAGCTTTTGCATTTCTGTAGCAAAATATTCTTCTCCAACACTTCTGATCTCACTCTGTCCCAATTCTCTCAACTCGGATACTCCCCTAGATTGCATTCCATACAATATCTAGAATGGGCTCTTTCCAATGCTTCTGTTTGGCGAGTCATTGTATGCAAATTTTTCTTGTGGCAGAATATGATCCCACTAATTATGATGCTTAGTGACCAGACTCCTCAACAAGTTTGCCAAACTTTTGTTTAGCACCTCAGTCTATCCATCTGTCTGAGGATGATAAGCTAAGCTGAAGGAAAAATCTATCCTAAACTTCTTCCACAATGTTCTCCAAAAATGACCAAGAAATTTTGTGTCTTTGTCCAAGACAATGCTCCTAGGTAGGCCGTGAAGTCTCAATACTTCCTTGAAAAACATATTTTAAACATGTGTTGCATCATTGGTCTTCTGGCATGGGATAAAGGGTGCCATATTTGAAAATCTATCCACCACCACAAATATGGAGTCAAATCCTCTTTGTGTTCTTGGTAGTCCCAACATGAAATCCATGCTTATTTCATCCCAAGGCCTCTATGGTATTGGCAATGGTTGATACAATCCAATGTTCTGTATTTTTCCTTTTGCATGTTGGAAGATTCTACATCTATTCACAAATTTTATCACTTCTGTCCTCATGCTTGGCCAATAGTATGAACTGCTTATCTTTGCAAATGTTTTATCATGGCTGAAATGTCCAGCTAATCCTCCACTATGATTTTCCTTCAAAATGTTATCCCTCATTGAGAATTTTGGTATGCACAATTGATTGCCTTTAAACAACAATCCCTCTTGAATCATATACTCTATCCACTAGCTCCTATCTCTTAGCAGAGGATTCATGCATGCTTCATATGCTTCCTTCAAATCTGGATCATCACTGTACATTCCTTAAGGTGTTCAAACCCCAAGGTATTCACATGAAACTCCTGTAGAATCAAACATCTCCTGCTCAATGCATCAACAACTTTGTTAGCACTCCCAACAATATGTTTTATGACAAAAGTAAAATTCTGCATAAACTCAATCCACTTTGCATGCTTTTGATTCAATTTTTCCTGTCTAGTTATGAATTGTAAAGCTTGGTTATCGCTATACAAGACAAATTCTTGTGGGACAAGGTAATGTCTCCATTTCTTCAAGAATTGAATTATGGCATAAAACTCCTTATCATATGTGGAATATTTTCTCTTAGTCTCATTCATCTTCTCACTGAAATAGGCAATAGGTGTATTATTCTAGCTCAAAACTATTTCAATTGCAACTCCACTTGCATCACATCTCACCTAAAATGTCTTTCCAAAATTAGGTAAGGCCAGAATTGGTCGTTCTGTTATTTTCTTCTTCAGCGTATTGAAGCTCTTCTCGACCTCCTCTATCCATTTAAAATAC
The DNA here is from genome assembly GCA_009831015.1 of Picea engelmannii. Classification (NCBI taxonomy): domain Eukaryota; kingdom Viridiplantae; phylum Streptophyta; class Pinopsida; order Pinales; family Pinaceae; genus Picea; species Picea engelmannii. Next base: position 300,307 of record ML795435.1, read on the forward strand.
TTGTGTGTCTTTTTTACTGTGTCCACCATTGGTGCACAAATTCCATTGAAATATCTGATGAACTTCTTATAGAAACTTGTTAATCCATGGAAGCTTCTTACCTCAAACATGTTTCTTTTTTATGGCCATTCTTTGATTTCTCTCACCTTCTCTTGATCTATCTTCAGTTCATTTGAAGAGATCACAAAACACAAGTAAATGAGTTTTGTCTTTATAAAATAGGACTTCTTCAGATTTATCAACAACTTCTCCCATTGTAGTCTTCTCATCACTAGTGCTAGGTGTCTCAAATGATTCTCTTTAGTCTTTATAGAGATTAGTATATCATCCAGATATACAACCACAAACTTTCCAATGAAATCTTTTAGTATTTCGTTCATCAACCTCATAAAAGTGCTTGGGGCATTTGTTAAGACAAATGGCATAAAAATCCACTCATACAAACCTTAATTTGTCTTAAAGGTTGTCTTCCACTCATCACCTTCTCTCATTTTTATATGGTGATATCCACTTTTCAAATCTATCTTAGAAAAGAAATTTGCTCCACTTAAATAGTCCATTAGATCATCCATTCTTGGCAAAGTAAATCTGTATCTGATGGTGATCTTGTTAATGGCTCTTGAGTCTGTACACATTCTCCATCCTCCATCTTTGTTTGGACTCAACACAGTTGGTACTGCCCATTGACTTAAGATCTCCCTGACCAGCCCTTTGTCTAACAATTCCTAGACTTGGTTCTTTACCTCCTCATTCTCTCGAGGTGTCAATCTGTATGTTGCTTTGTTTGGAAGACTTTCTCCTGGTATCAGATCAATATGATGGATGATACTCCTGATGGGTGGCAATGAGTTAGGAAACTTATCCAGCACTATGTCAGCAAAATTATCCAACAATTCCTGAACTTCTTCAGGAAAATCATCCATCGAAGTACTTGTAAGGATAACTCTGGGTTTCCTCACCACAACAAACTGCATCTCCTGTTCTTTCTTGACTTCTTTTAGGAGTTTCTTCTTGCTCATGAGAAGTATGATCATGCTGGCTTCCTCTTTCACTTTCTTCTCTTATATTGGCAACAACATGCATGTCCTACCATTCTTCTCCAAGGTGTATGTATTTTTCCTCCCATCTTGAATGACATTCCTGTCAAACTGCCATGGTCTTCCTAACAAAATATGTCATCCATCCATGGGAATCATATCACACAAAATTTCATCTCTATATCTTCCTATCTTAAATTCAACAAGGCATTGTTTAGTAACCATTGCCTAGTGTCCTTTCTGCAACCATGAGACTTTATATGGCTTCGGGTGTGCAGTCATCTCCAGCTCCAATTTCTCCACCATATTTGTGGATACTAGGTTATCAGTGCTCCCACCATCAATTATGACCTTGCATACTCTGTCTTTAGTCTTGCAAGTTGTCTTGAAGAGACTGTTCCTTTGCACTGACTTTTCAACTTCTGCTTCTGGTTTTAAGAGAACCTTTATCAACATCAGGGATGTTCCATCCTCTGCTCCTTCTGCTTCAACATTCCTCCCCTATGCTTATCAAATGTGAGCTTCACCTTCTCCTTCCTTCTTTCTCTTGGGACATTCCCAAGACTTATGTCCTGCCTTTCCATAGGTGTAACATCTTGCTTCTCCTCCTCTGCTTCTTCCTCTTCCTCTAGAAGAACTCCTTCCACCACCTTGTCTTCCTTGGGAACTTCCTCCTCTTTCCGAGTGAGTGTGTGGGTTCTCAGTCTCATATTTGGATTTATGTGTCTTTTCATGGGAAACTCCCTTTCCTTTGTTTGGAACTGGGTTTCTACCTATGCCTCACTGGTTTTTTTTTTTCTGGCTAACTTCTTCTCTTCCTTCGGTGAAAACTGATAAGAATCTTCCATAGCCCTTACTGACATCATGCTAATCTCATCCTGGATTTCATACCTCAAGACATTTATATACTTGGCAACTTTCTCTTCATCTTTCTCTCTTTATCCAGTTCTGATGTTCAGCTTGTAGAACTCCTCTGTGTACTCTTTAACTGTCATCCCCTTCTGCCTCAGGTTTTGTAGTTTCTTGAACAGATTGATCTGATAATCTTTGGGCATGAATTTAGCCTTCATATTGGCTACCATTCTGTCCCAATTCTTTATCTTTTGTTTTCCCTTGCTTCTCCTCTCATCTTGCATTTCATCCCACCACAGTGTTGCATGTCCCTTGAGCCTGGTGATAGCATGTCTCACCCTTTTCTACTCATCAACGTCTTCATAGTTGAAATATTTGTCCATGGATCATATCCAATCCAGTAGCTCATCAGCATCCAAATTACCTTTGTACATTGGGGCCTCTATCTTGGCTCTAGCTCCCAATCTGACAACTGCTCTTAGCAAGCATTCTTCAGAAAAAATTCTCCTGCAGCTTCCTCGACTTCTACTTCTTCACTCTCTGCATTGCTGATGTCTCCAACATCAGGTGACCTTCTCTGAGTTTCTTCCATCGCCTCTAATCTTGCGCGAATTTCTCACATTTCCCTTTCTACAGCCTGATCGGATAAAGGTGGCCCCCCTCGTCTCCTCGGTGGCATTGCATTGACTTTCTCTCACACACAAAGTACAAATTCGAGTTCTTTCATCTCCTCTCCTTTGCCTATTGTCTGGAAGAAACATTCTTGCCCTGATACCACTTTATACAAACCCCATTCTCTTCTAAGGGCTGCAAGACCTCCCAATCAAGATCTTTGATTATGGAGTCAAATGACTCTCTGAAACATTTTTGGTCTCATTCTGTATTAAACACAGGTCCTCTTGGCTCCCTGCATAGGCTTCATGATACCCATGACCTTCCTTTTCACGTTCTGTGAAATATCAGAATTGGCATTAGCACCTTTTCTCTCGGCCCCACCTCAGATGTGACCTTGGAAGATGACCTCACGCCTACACACGATTTCGGGCGCACTTAGGAGTGGTTTGGTTCAAACCACTTTTCTCAATGATATTCACCCTAAGCCTCCATGTGTCTTTCCTCTAAAACCATGGTCTCAATCCCGGCCCACCCTCAATCTCGTAAATGTCGAGCACTTTCTATCCCCGAAATGCGAGATGACCATCAATCTCACGATCTTGACGGTGCTTTTAAACGAATGACCAAGATCTATTTCTTAGGATCAATGATTTAGATCTCCTTCTCCCAGATCGACGACTGTGGTCAATTCAGAATTCTAGACTTCGGAATCCTCAAATCTCAAACTTTGCTCCACTCGAAATACATAGAATCCTACCACGCGTCCACTTGGATCGAATGGTGGGGATTTACTTTGGATGATCCGACGATCATCGTCTTTTTCGGGCCTTTGACTGGAATCCACAGATTCACACCACCTGTCCTCTAGATCTAATGATTGAGGTTCACTTCGGCTCTTTGGCTCTTCACACTTCAAGAATATCAAGTTTCAAACCTTGATGTGTTCTCTCCTGTTTTTGTGAAGTGTTAAAGCTCATGCACCTTGTCTTGATCAGACGACTGCTGATCCTTTGCGCTGTGATCCAAATGTCGCTCCTCCTCCTTAGCTTCTGATTTATTTCTACTTAGAATATTTTCTAAGTCTTCAAAGATCTCTGCCTTTGAGCCTCCCGTGTGTCTACTTCTCAGACCTTGACTACACTTCTGAAAAGTGTTATCCCTCCTGAGCTTGGTCTTTATGAAGATTTCGACTTCCCACTCACTCCTTGCGTTTAAGGGATTTTGATAAATCCGATTCAAAGGATTTCTCGAAAAGGAATTCTTCTCGCCCTTCTGGTGTTCTCCTTTTCTAGTTCTTCAACTTCTTACAAAGTCACTTTGATACTTAGCTGAATCTCTGATCTATGCACTCCTTGCAACAAATTCTTACGCAAGGTTTGAATTCTTGTGGACGATTGTGCAGTCCTTACAACAACCACTTTTCACTCCTTGCAAAGGGGAAGTTTCTTGTTATCTCTTCTGAGATTTGGATTCGAAGCAGATTCCTTCAATGCACTCCTTGGGCTCTGTGTGCACACCTTGCACTCACTCAACATAAGAGAAATAATTGAAACTTACACTAACATTCACATTTTCATCTAATCATAACGAAATTCATTCATTTATGAAAACACAATAACAAATAATTGCAAACAGTAACAATACTATGCATTTGGTTCAAATTTTCCTCTGTCATATTCATTCAAAAGTAAATGGCTACAACTAATATCAAAAAATAACTTAAAAACTCAAAAAATTCCTACTAACTCTGTTGAAATAATGTAACTGCGAAGAACATTCTTATTATTATTGGATTAAATCCCCATTGCAGATTAATCATGTCATTACTATTATTGTTGTTATTGGATTAATCCCCATTGTGGATTAATCATGTCGGTAATTGTATAAGGACCAAATCCCCTTTTGCGGATTGGTCATCGGACAATTACAAAGGGAAAAATAAGAAGTCAGCCCGAACAGTTATTATGGAAGACCCAGAATTAATTAAAGGTGGGTTTACCCACCCAGAGTGAGAGGTCGTCCCCTGCCAGTTGTGACCTTTCACACGTGCCAGTCTTGCATAAATAAGAGGCTAGCGCCTCACTTCAAACACACAACTCACTTGCTCATTTCTCTTATGAGGCAAGCTGGAATTACCAGTTAAAGAGAGGAGAAGAAGAGTGGCGCATCTCTTGGGGAGGACTATCTGTATTGGTTTGAGTTATCTCTTGAACATTGTATAAGCTATTTATGATAAGGAAGTTTTTTCTGGGTTTTCTTCCCCTAGAGGGTTTCCCAAGATAAATGTTGTGTCTCTTGTGAATGTGTATTTCTCAGTGATCTTGTCCTTATTATGCTCTTATCTATTGAAATGAAAATAACTATAATAATGGCATAAACATTAACATGGTATCAGAGCCAACCTGAAGGAAGCATATTTCACAAGAGGAAAAATGTCACTTTTACCGTACCCAAAAATTAGGGTTTTGCAAAGGTGAATCTTTTCAGCTCCCTCACCACCTAGAAAGTTGTGCCCTCTACAAAGGATCATTTTGGCACTTAGAGCGCACCTTTTCAGTGGCTATATCTCCCAGAAAGTGAAGCCCTAGTTTCACAAAGTACCAAAAAACCAGAAAACCAGTGTACCAGAAGTACCAGAAGTACCAGAAAACTAGAAGCACCAGTCCAGAAATATGTAGATCAAGTTTGAGGGGGTAAAAGTTGGATTTTTGAAATTTCGACTGCACCAGCTAACTCACCTCAGCTCAGTGCATCTATCCCCTGGATCAGAATTTCAAAATTCAAAGTTTGAAAAGTTAGGGTTTCCTCATAAAACCCTAAGTTGCAGTTGCAGTTGCAGTCTCAGAACCAGTTGCAATTGCAGTACTAGTTGCATTTGCAGTACTAGTTGCAGTTGCAGCCGTAGAACCAGTTGCAATCACCCTTGAAGTTAACTCAAGAGTTGATTACCACTGCTACCAGATGGAGCCACTACCTACAAATGCTATCAGAGGTCTGTACTTACATATGTTTAATGGTTAAACCCTAAAGAGTATTTGCAGGAGAAGGGATCTCTTCCCATAGATCCAGAAGGATATCAAGAGCCAACACATTCAAAGGAATGATGCAACCCAGGTGTGATTATTCTGATATACATCTATTTGTTATGAAATTATCTTGATCGGTGTTGCATGTTGAAGCTATGATCAAATCATTAGAAGGATTAAAAGTTGATCATAGATCTTATCCTCTAACCTAACCTTTTGTCAAGATAGCATATTGTCTTAGTACAATAGACAGGTTGAAGAAAGCACTCGTCACTTGAGTGAAGGAGACTTGGAAGAAAAGCAAGCACTCATTCTTGAGGACAAGGCTCCAAGTTTGATTAATCAAGATTCAAGGGTACACATGACAAGTTGATGACTATAGTTGAGACAACATACTTTGTAAATTATTATACTTGATAGCATGTGAACATATAGAGGTAAATACTTTGCTTGATACAACTAACACCTCCTCTAGGAGAAACCTCGTGTGTTAGTTCTAGGTTGCCATGGAAGAATGCTTGGTCCCAACACTATGAGAGTGTTGACCTCATTTCATATTGTATTCCTTACCTTTAATCTTTGCTTCAGATAAATTATAAGTGATAGCTCTAAAAAAGCTATTGTGATGATTGTTCGTGCTATTGCTTTATATTATCAAGAAGGATATTATTCTTGCTTGTTGTTTTGTTGACCTTGCTACAGGTCACATGAGGAAGCTAGAGGGAAGGTTGTAGAAGGAAATGTGCTAAAGAAGAAATCATAAATGAAGCAATCATCAGTGGAAAAGAAGAAGGTGGGTCACTCAGAAGCTGCCATGACCCACGGTATTGAAGAATCCATGTGAACTCTAGTAGATTAGCTCACATCAACTACAAGGCACTACCATACATATGCAAAGTTATCATAGGTTTACCAAAACTCAAAGGTAACCATGAAGGCATATGCGATGGATGTGCACAAGGGAAGAACGTCAAGAACCCATTTTCGAAGAGTGACAACAAGGCAGAAGGAGTTCTAGAACTCATTCATTCAGATTTATGTGGCCCAATGCCATCATCCTGCAATAATGGGTATGTATACTATGTATCATCCATTAATGATTATTCTCTTAAAAGACCTAGATATATTTTAAGTATTCAACAAGATCAAGGAATTCAAAGCCTTCAAAAGAGAACCCTTCTATAAGGAAGATTAAGATACTCAGGTTAGATAATGGAGGAAAATATACCTCAAAAGAATTCGTGAATATTTGCAAATATGTTGGGATCAAGATCTCCAACAAAACAATGTAGCTAAATGGAAGAATAGAACCATGTTAGAAGCTGTGAAGATCAAGATCTTCTTATATGCTTATGGGCAGAAGCAACAATGACAACTGTTTATGTGCAGAACCGATTGCCCCATAGTGCACTTGGGCTCAAGACACCAGAAGAGATGTTCACCAGAAAGAAACTAGAGGTAAGCCATCTCAAAATATTTGGTTGTCCAGTGCTTATTCGTATACCGAAAGAGAAAAGAAACAAGCTGGAACCCTTCAGGAAAGAAGGGAATATTTGTGGGGTCTCCAAGGCCTTCAGAATCTATATACCAGGTCAACGCCACATTGATATCAGTAGGGACGTGACCATTGATGAAGAAGTAACACTTAAGAAATCAAGAAGATGCCGACTTGAAGAAGTATATGAAGATGAACCTGTAAATCCCAGGATTGTAGAATCAATGAGGGAGGTTCCCAGAGTTGCAGAACTAATGAGGGAAGTTGTAACTTCCCCTGATGAGGAACTTCTAGAAGACCATGATATAGTAGAAGTTCAAGAACCTCCTCAAATGACCTTCTCCCATAAAAGAAAGCCTGCTTGGGCAAGAGAGCTTATTCAAGATAGAGAGAAGTATGTTGTTCCAGAAGGAGCCTCGAGACAGGTGAAAAGACCAAATCCATTCTCCAATTACACGGCTTTGATATGTGATCTCCCAGATGAAGATCCTACCTACTCTGAAGAAGCCATTCAGAGAAAAGAATGGGAAGATGCCATGACAAAGGAATACCAATCCATAATGAAGAACAAAGTATGGGAAATAGTTCCTAGATCGAAGAATAAAGATGGGGTATCCTACAGATGGCTCTTCAAAATAAAACATGTTGTTGATGGAAGTATTGAGAAGTATAAAGCAAGATTTGTCACTCATGGCTTTTTCCCAGAAGGAAGGCATTGACTATGAAGAGACATTCGCTCATGTGGCTAGATACACTTCGATCAGGACCATTATAGCTCTTGCAGCTAAGATGAAATGGAAGTTTCACCAGATGGATGTGAAGACAACTTTCCTGAATGGTGTTATTGAAGAGGAAGTGTATATAGAGCAACCCCAAGGATTTGAGGTTGAAGACAGGAAGTCTCATGTCTGTCGATTGAAGAAATCCTTGACGAGCTTGGGCTTTACCAAGAGTAAAGAAGACTCAAATCTCTACTTAAAAATTATGGATAATGAACCAGTAATCTTACTACTGTATGTGGATGACTTATTCTTAACTAGAGAAGAAAAGCTCATCATTGAATGTAAACAGAGACTTGCCGCAGAATTTGAAATGAAAGACCTTGGCATAATGCATTACTTCTTAGGTCTTGAGGTATGGCAGAGTCCAGAAAGGATCTTCCTTAGTCAAGGGAAGTACACGGTCGAAATCTTAAAGGGATTCGACATGCTAGAATGCAAGTCCATGAATACACCCATGGAAGCAAAGATAAAGTTGTTGGTCGATACTTCGTCAGATTTGATAGATGCCACTCTATACAGATAGATTATTGGATTGCTGATGTACCTAACGAACACTAGACCAGACATCTGTTTTGCAGTGAACACCTTGAGTCAGTTTCTGGTAGAGCCCAGACGTGTTCACCTAGTGGCTGCAAAACATGTGATGAGGTACCTTAAAGGTACAGTGGATTATGGTCTCAGCTATGATGG
>ML795435.1:322229-345207 GCA_009831015.1 Picea engelmannii
CATGTGGGCGCATGGGTAGGACAGATAGGCGTGCATAGGGTGCACACCTGTTCGAGTGACAGTTGCGCAGTCATGCATAACTGTGGGTGAGACAACTGCGCATTAGTGCACAACTATTTGAAGAAAAATCACGCATAGATACACAACTGGATGGGGGAAATCCACGCACTATGTGCAGGCTTAGGGGTGGGTGAATTTTTTATATTTATGACTTTTTTATGGATGATGTGGCTGATCAGATGTTTTTGGGTGGTTGTAGGTGATCAACAGATCCTAGAGCACGATGTAGGTCCACTGGAAAGAGCAGGATTGGGACCGACTGCGAGAGGCTACGAGGGTGCATCCAAGTGTACACAGACACTTGGTAGCCTGGAAGTTGCTCAAATTTTTTGACTGCCCCCTAATACAGTTGCAGGAGTTCATGCTCTAATTTTTTATCAGGATGTGGACCACTGATATACAATGCTTCATGGTGAGGGGGGAGAAGCTGATGTTCTCTGTGACAGAGGATGTGTACTTTCTAACAGGACTCCCATTCTGCGGGAGGGCACTAGTCGTTGATCCCCATCTGCCAGGGGAGGATAGGGTGGAGACTATGGTGGCTTGGGATTGTTATAGGCTGAACCCTATGTTGGTCTTGGTCGTCCGGATTGAGGCCATCGATGAATTGTTGACCGAGTGCATCACGGCCATGGTGGTGAGGATCTACGGATCCTTGGGTACTCAGCAGATCATTGGTGGTTAGCTAAGGGTGGTGGAGGAGGTCCTGAACGAGGACCTATTTGCATGGGGTGTGTTGATGCACACCCAGATGATGACGCAGTTGAACCGGTGTCAACGTGCCTACTCTGATGACTTTGCATTCGTGTCCATTTGGGTGGTCTGGTTTTTGGGGAGGGTGCCTCTATTGTGCCTGCAGATTTGACTAGAGCCAACATCGCGACAAGAGCCACGATTGATGTGATGGGAACATGTGTTGGCCTGACAAATGCCACAGGTGATTCTGCGATATCCATATATGATTCTGGAATCTAGGTAGGATCCAGACATGGTGCTACCTCCTGGGGAGGACTGGGATGAGAGAGGTATGTGTTTTATCTATTTATTTTGATTTTGGTAGATAACATTTATCATACATGTATATGGATGTTGACATTTTATCGATGTTTTTTTGCAGATGTTGGACCYCGGGGATGAGAGGCAGAGGTCATCCAGGAGTCGACTTGATGGGAGCCAACAAGTTCCCGCAGAGTCGAGGGTTGGGAAGAGGCACCGACGAGATGATGKCGGTGTAGGACAAGTCAGAGAGCTACAGGGAGATGCGACGACCATGGTAGAGAATCTATGTTGATGGTTCAAGCAGGTCTTGCAAGGTGTGCGAGAGGGCTTATGGGCCCACATCTAGGATGAGGAGGTCCTTAACTAGTGTGTGGGGGTATCGGTGGAGTGGCAGGCATTGATCCATAGAGGACCAATGGCAGGGGTATCGATGACTGCTCAACTGCCTCCTGGAGTCGGAGGACCCCCAGCTGGTGGGGTACCTTTGACTGATAGAGGACCTAGAGGGGGATATCTAGGGGCACCTTGAGTGCCGAGTTTTGTATGTACAGGTTTTGAGAGACCGATTTTTGTAGAGGGTAGTTGATACCCATTTGTTTTACTCATAGGGGTGATGGGACTCATGAGCCTACGAGAAATTGTATATCTATTTTTTGTAAAACATTTTATGACCTTGGTGATATATATGATGGATACATTGATCATGTGTGTCTGTATGTTTTATGTTTTATGATGTATGATGTCTATTTCTATGTGTTTGAAAAATGTATGATGTTGTGTAGATGATGTTTTTAATGTGATAAATGTCAATCTAATACTAGGTTAGCCATGTGATCTGCTACTTGATTGAGGTTTCTTGGAATATGTGTAAATGTGATGGAATCAAAGTTGCAAGATAGGAGTCTAACTTGTAGGTATTTTCGAAGGAGGAAAGGATCGTAAACATGATACACATTGTTGAGACACAGGACGACAAGTTGGGAATCTAATAGAATGCTAAGGTAACAAAAGTGGCAGTGACTGGCCTCAGCGAAGAGACCAATGATGCCATCATATTCGGCTTGGTTATTGGTGGCCAGGTCTAAGCATATGCCATTGGAATGGAGTAGGATATGTGAGGGGGTATAGAGGGCCCAAGCGGCCGAAGCAAGACTATGGGTCCAGCGGCTAGCACCGTCAGCGTAACCAATGTGGTAGGCTGATGGATGATGCATCTGTCAATAACACGAGTGATAGATCAGACATGAGGAGTGGTGGCAGAAAAGAAGACTAAAAACTCTACAAATGTGTACAGAGAGAAACCTAAGGTAGGGGGGATACGCTTAGGCGTAAAATTTCTTCAAGTATAACCCATTGATGGGTTCCTTGAGAGGGAAGCCTTTTGGAGAGGAAAATATGTAGGCACCTTTAGTGAGGCAACGTTGGATGATGAAGGGGCCATGCCATAATGAATCAAATTTTCCATGGCCGAGAGTATCGTGGGTGATATCATAGGCTAACACAAGATCACCTTAATTGAATGAGCGAAGGTTGACATGGTGGTCGAAGGTGGATTTGGACCATTTTTGGGTTGCCTCATTGTGTTGTAATGAAGATCGACGGTCTTTATCAGGTGATTCTAAGGTTAGCAAGCGCTTCTCCGTTGGAGTAGTGTTAGGTAGGAGTTCTATGGAGATGCTGTAATGTGTGGATTTCACACTCTATAGGGAGGGTGGCTTTGATCCCATGGAAGAGGTGGAATTGTGTAAAACCGGTGGCAGTTTTAACTAATGTGCGATAGGCCCATAAAGCAGAAAACAACATATGATGCCAGTTGGTCTTATGTTTGTTGACGGTGCATTGTAGCATGGTTTTGAGGACTTTATTGATAGCCTCAACATGTCCATTGGACTGAGGGTAGTATGGGGAGTCAAACTCATGGGTGAATCCTAAATTTGAGGAGATTTCCGCAAATATCACGTTCTCAAAGTGTTTACCATGATCGAAAACTAACTGTGGTGGAACTCCGAACCGGGTAATGACATGGTTGAAGAAAAAACATGTTTTTGTATCAACAATGTTGTTGAATGTGGGCATGTCTTTGACCCATTTGGTAAAATAATCCACTGTCACGATAATGTACTTGTGTCCATTACTAGATGGAGGATAGAAAGTCATGAAGTCTATGCCCCACTTACATAAGGGACCGACTGTGATGAATAGGTGCAGAAGAGATGGTGGAGCTCATGGTTTGTTTGCATAAAGTTGGAATTTATTGCATCGTCTAACCACGTGGATGCAATCATTAAACAAAGTGGGACAAAAGTAGGCAGCTCGAGTGCTTTTTTGGGTGGTGGACATACCTGACAGGTGACCACCAAAATCATTGTTGTGGAAATCATTCAAGACTTAGTCGATTTTGTCGATGGTAATACATCACCGAAGGATGGTATCGACCCCTCGTCGTTAGAGAATGTCTCTGATGAGCAGGTAGCGGGGAGCCTGATGGTGAATGCATCAATGATCATCGAGAGAGAGGTGAGACCCAAACTTCTGTGTACGAATATAGATGAGGAGGTCCCCATACCAGGGGTCATCACAGGGAATGAAGAAGAGGTGTTCATTAGGGAAATCTTCGTTAATGGAGGAATCTTTGGCATATGAGGGAAATGTCATAATGAGTTCGGCTAGGACCAAAGCTTTCTTGCTTTTGGGAGTAGAGAACTCTAGATCGTGTTCCTGGAGGATAATGATCCATTGGGAAAATTTACCATGGATCTACTATCGACTAAGCAGGTACTGCATGGGGTTGGAATCTGCTACGACCTTATTCATTCGAAGCAGGATGTAATGCCGCAATTTTTGGACTTCGTGGACAACTGTTAACACAAGTTTCTCATCATGATTATACTTCAAGTTTGGTCCTAAAAGGTTTTTACTAATGTAGTAAATAACATGTTCACGCCCATCATCCCCTGGTTGGACGAGGACTCCTGCGAATGAAACAATAGAAGCTAATAAGTATAGGATGTAATTACGATCATAGTACGGGGGATGAATCAAAGAGGCATTGGATAGGGTTGATTTTAAATCATCAGAATATATTTGAGCATGTTTTTTCCATCGAAATGGGATATCAGGAAATAGTAAGTGGAGAAAACCATGTGCACGAGTGGTGTAGTCTTGGATAAAGCGACGTAAAAAGTTGGCTTTTCTTTGCAAGCTCTGCAGTTGGGGTAAATTCCTAGGTGGTGGAATTTTTGTGATAGCTTGGACCTTGAGGGGATCCACAATGATGTCATGTTGGGAGACAATGAACCCAAGGAGGTGCCCAACAGTGATGAAAAAGACACACTTGAGGCTGTTCAAGTGGATATTATATTGACGACATCATTTAAAAATGATGCATAAGTTGTCTAAATGTTGGGTTCACTTTTTGGATCAAGCAATGAGGTCGTCCAACTAAGCGAGGATGATGCGAGCAAGATCATGAAAAACATAGGTCATAGCCCATTGAAACATAGCACTGAAATTTTTTAGTCCAAAAGGCATGACACAATAAGCAAAGGTACCCCAAGGGGTTGTAAAAGTGGTTTTGTACTGATCTGCTGGGTGGATCTGAATTTGATTGTATCCAGAGAACCCATCCATAAAGGATAGTTCCTCATGGCTGGAACAATCATTGATTATTTGGTCGATGAAATGGTTTGGGAAGTTGTCTTTGGGACATGCGTGGTTGAGGTCGCGAAAGTCTGTGCAGACACGAATGGTTCCCTATTTCTTGTTAACGGGGATGGGGTTGGAAACCCAAGAAGTGTACGCAATGGGGTAAATGAACTTGACCGTGTGTAAATTGTTAATTTTGTCTTTGATAGCCATAGCTTTGGATGGGTGTAGGGGGTGTTTCTTTTGACGAACATGGGCGATATCTGGCCATGTGTTGATTCGATGTTTGACTATAGAAGGATCGAGGCCAGGCATCTCCGTATATGACCAGGAAAAAATATCCCGGTATTCCTGGAAGAGAGCTTTGTAAGTGATGACTTCTTCAGGGGAGCATGCGGCACCAATGGTGATCTCTTTTAGGATGCCTGGTTTAATGGAAATGTCAATTTTGATTGTCGAGGAGATGTTGGCCATATTTCCTTCTTCAAAAGCATCAGGGCCAGGGATAGGGTTTTTGAACCAATCAATATTCCCTGGAGGAATAAAATCCTTGGTTTCGATTTGCACACAGTGAGGCTTGGGTAGGAGGTTGAAAGGCCTTGTGTTAGAGGAAAAGTGCTCAATGATGGAGCACATTCCAAGGGAAATTAGGGGTAGTCAGTTTCTCCAAGATATCTTCGTCGCAATGGAAAATGTGAGAATACAGGGGATCCTGTGAGATGGCAGGGGGAACTGTTAATGGGTAAGTGTGATTGTCCTCAAGTGGTGAGGACGTAGAAGGGATATCGTGTACCAGGTGTGATGGCCTATTGGACATAAATCAAATGTTATGATATTGTGGATGTTATCTCATTCGCTCGAGGACTGGTGACGAAATATAATGAATGTCAGTAATGTGAGCCTCAATAGGGAGTGTTGGAGAGGACTCAGGCCAAGATGTGTGGCGTAATGCGGCTAATGTTTGGCACAATTGAGGTAGAGTTGGGAAATGATGAGTGTAATGGTTGTATTCTGAGCATATGGCGCAAGCAAAATTAGTTTGTAACCCTTTATTGCATGTGGTTGAGGACTCTGTAGTAGCAGTGGATGTACTTAGTGGAGTGGCAAGCGATGGGGTTGCTTTGGGTAGCTAGATAAGATTGCGTAACTCGGGAAGAGTAGGACATCTGTTAGTGGGGTGTCATTCTCTTTCTCATAGCACACAAGGAGGTTGAGCTCGGGGAGGGAGTAGAGCTGTGGGATCATTATTCCTTCATCTTCCCATAGTGGTGGTGTTTTTGCCTTCAGTTGGGGGTGAGGGTGGTGTGGCAGGAGCCTATACTGGGATTTGCATTGGTAATCCCTCTGTCTGAGGAGGGAGAGATGGTGGAGGAACCATAGTGGGTGGATGCAGATACCATATAGGGATGGAGAGAACCATGTTGGGAAGGGTGAGAGTAGCATTTACTTGGAATGCTTGGAGTCCAAGTGGGGGGTAGAAAAAGGGGATTTGGGTAATGGCTTGTGGGACTGTTTCCCAAACTGGGATTTTCCCTTGGAGGGGGGGAAAATCTGAGACAAGTGGTGCGGTGGTGTTTTCAGGGAATTCCTAGGGTAGTGGTTCTATGATTGGTGGAACTATTTGGGGAGGGGGTTCAATGAGAGGAGTATTGTCTCCAATATCTGTTCTGTTAGAGAAAACTACACACACTTGTGTTGAAATAGAAGGGCTTAGGAGAGGTGGTGCTCCATGAAAAGTCCCTAACAAGGATGGGTCCTTGAATACTCCAGGACCAATTTCGATGACTGAGAAAGCATCCGAGCTAGTGCGGACAAGGGGGAGGATTTTATCAATGTTGGTGTAATGCTTAGGCTCATAATGTGTAAGTTGGTCAATGGTGATGATTTTCTCGTTGTGGGGGAACATCATTGTACGAAACACAGAAGAGGATATCGTCTTCATAGGATACATGTAGTTACGTCCGAACAAGATATTGTAATCAAGTGGGGCGTCGATAAATTCATTGTCAATTAATATGGTTTTTCCACCAAGTTCTACGGGGACATTTTGGAAGAGCCCTTCACGGGATGATGGTCGACCGTCATAAGCTCTCAGGATTATGGAAGATGGTACTAGCTCAGGTGAGCTGAGTTTCTGCCATACTACTTTGGACATGATGCATGTGGATGTACCTTCATCGATGATGCACCGATGAAATATGATATTTCGGATCTTAATTGGTATCTAAAAAGCTACTAGGGTGGGGAGGCGTGGTTCTCCGCTATCTAGATCAAAGGGGATGAGTCGAGTATCATCTGGGTCGACTACCCCCAAGGCGAAAAGAAAATATTTGCATTGTGATGGAAAGATTTGGAGGACCTCCAACACAAACATGGTTTTAGGAGACTGTGCTAAGTCATCGACCAGACTATAGCTATGTGTTTCCCTAGCATGAGGGTTATGTACATTTCAACGTAAAGGCATGTGGGGTATACGAGGGTTTGGTTTAGTGTTAGGGCGGGGAATCATCAATGGTTGTCGGGATGTAGTTGGAGCTGCTTCTAAGGTGGTTGGAGTAGAGTCAGGAGGTAGGCCATATGGATGGTTGTTTGTTTGCAAAAGAATCTCTTCCTCATTGGTATGGAGGATACTGTGATTGGTTGAATTTTCGGGTTGATTGGGACCTCGGTTTTGATATTGCCCCATTCGTGGTGGGGTTGAGTTTATATATTGTTGGATATTCATCACACCTTGGTGTGGAATAATGTTGTGGGGCTTGCTAAGGGGCAGGAGGCACTGGATGGCGTTGCATGTTCATGGATTCTTTCATCCGTTTGTAATCGACAATTTGGGGGAAGTGGTGAGTATAATGTCCATACTCACCACATAGAGTGCAAGGGAAGTTAGTTTTGAGGTTATTGTACTTCCCTTGTTGTGGCTGATTATTATTGATGTCCCCTTGGGGGTTTTGGTTGCCTTGATTCTGGTGGCCCCCAACGGGACGATTTTGTTGGGGGTTATTTCCTCCTAGTTCTGGGTTGTTATTGTTCCTATTTTTCCCCTTTCTTCTTGGGATTATTCGACTGATGAGATGTATTTTCCATATTCAATTGTTCAAAAGTATGAACCTGTTGAATGGGAGAGGGATGAAGAAAATTAACGCTGGCATGTGGTTGTCATGGTGGAGGAAAAAACCGACTAGGGGGGACCAGGGAATGGAAAATATGGGTTTTCTGTGGAGACAATCCATATGGCATCTAGGAAGTTGAAGTACTTCCACTACTGTTGGTGTTATATGTGGGGGTTGGGGGTGGACCTGTACTGGATTGAGAGACCGAATGCATCTGGGGTTCTGGTGGGGGTCCCCCCAATGGTTGAGAGGGAACAACAACATATGACTGTTGGTGACTAGGAGGAGGGTAATAAGATGTCCCTTCACATGGTTGTGGAAATTTTTTTTCACCATCAGTGGGTGACAAGTGGTCATAAGGGTTGAGATGTGTCATAGAACCAATCAACTCATCTGCAGCTTGGGACATACCAGGTTTGTCCTGGCCAAGTGGTATGGGTCTGGGTGCATCAAGAAATACTGTGTACAAGTAACCTGACTGAGCATATATGAGGTCAAATTGTTGGGATTTTCTTATGGCTTCCTCTTTTGATTGAGGAAAAGTGGATGCTACATCCTTTGCAATCATAGGGACAAGCATTTTGAGAAACCAATCGAGATGTTGTTCTTTGGTGGTTTCCACTTTACACAAACTACGTTGCTACCACCATTCATGAATGTGGTCGGTGATATTGATAGCAGTTGTTTGTTTGAAATCAAAGAGAAGTTCTAGGCCAGTGTCATGACAAACTGGTAATTGGAAAAAGGAAAAAAATCCCTTGACCAATGATTCAAAGGTCACATGGGACCCTGATTTTTCATCCACATACCATTTGGTTGATGAACCAGTGAGAGTTATTTGAAATAAATTAAAGCAGATGGAATCATCCATGATGTTGTTTGAAGAGAACCAAATGTGGAAGGTCATAACATGGTTGGTGGGATCTTCCCCTGGTTTTCCTTCAAATTTTGGAATATTTGAAGGAAATTTGGTAGGCATATTGGGCCAAGTGGCATGATGCGAAATAGGATCATTTGTAAGTTTGGTTAAATAATGAATGTTGAGGTATTCCAAGTATGGCATAGGGGGATTTGGTGGAGGATTAATTCCAACCATTGTGTGTGTAGGTAATGGACCTGTCCCTTGAGAGGGATTTGGTGGGTTTTTGCTTCTTCCTTGAGAAGAATTTTGACCCCTTCCTCCTTGTGAAGGAGAGCCAATAGATGGATGGCCTTGGGTATTTGACCCAAGCAAAGTGGAACCAAGTAAAGTTGATAAAAAACAGTGGCACTCACTGGGGTGTGGGATGTTTGAGCTAGTGAGTTGGCAAGACTAGGGACTCCTCCTAGAATAGGAGGGAGATTCTGCAAGTGTCTAGAATGAAGGAGATTATGTGGTTCCCCTATGGTTTCAACTAGAAAAGTGAATGTGTACAAATGGTGACAAGAGAGAAGTAAATGAAAAAGAGCATTTTATATTTTTGACCTTCACAAGATAGCATAACTCACAATTACATGTAATCAAATGAACATCATACATAAATCAACTGTAAAATAAACAAGCATGTTGTTGTCACAGGGGCAGACCTAGGGTTCAACTCCAAGAGGCACCAACAAGCCCTAACTACTGGCCCTTTCGGCAACACGTGCGAGGTAGATGCAGTCTCACCCGAAGTAGCTATGGGGGCGTTGCAGGACAGATATGTCTACAACCAAAGGAAATATCAAGTGGATCCAATATGAGAACAACACAACATCTGTATATCAATTACCATCTTAGATCTACTCCGCACAACTGTCTATCAGATCAAATACAGTAATTAAATAGAAATATATCTAATGACAAAGAATAGAGAATCAATCACACACAACATGAGATGTACGTGGTTCACCCTCTCTCCTGGGCTATGTCCACATAACTGTACTTTAAATATATTAAGATGAAGCATATTGTTATTGTATGCACTCTTAGCGAGAAGATCTTCTTTCTTATCCTCTCTGTCTCTCCCCTTTCCTACGCACCCAGCTGCGGGACTAATCTTTGCACCCAGTTGAAGATATTACAATACTAGAAGGCTCTTACACTTAGCACTTCTCTCTCATAGAAAAATAATCACTCATGCCAATAACAAAACTAGAACGAACCCTCTTCCCTCATCTAGGTTCTTATTTATACATTACAATCACTCACCGACAACCTTAGGCCAAAACCTAGGTGTCAAAACCCTAGGCGTCTAAAACCCTAGTTCAACTTGACCCTCATTTTCAGGGCTTCGCCAGCCTATCTTTCCTTCCTTCTCGCACAGTGCTCCAAAGCATCCAATAGTGGATTTTTCTACTTGCTGAGTTGTCCACAATCCTTCTTCCTTGCTGATCTGTCATCCTCGATCTCCTCATCCAACGACTTGATTTCTCTTACTTCGCTCCATCTTTTCTTATCTTCTTCTCACTTTGACCCAATAATAGTCACTGTGTCTTTTGCGTGGTTCACATTCCTTCTTTTCTACCTTAATCTTCACTTAATTCCATACCCAAGGGCCAACAAGCCCCCAACACTCACCTATGACTCGTCCTGAGGCACTTCAGATCTGATCCTTTTGTTTTACTTCAACTTCGGACTGCACAGGATAGCCTTTGCTTTCATATATATGCCTTCTTTGCTTGTGCATATTGTCTTTTCTGTGTCTAGTACCCAGTTTCAACTATACCTAGTACCTAGACCCTTTTCCTTATGCTTTTACTGAGAGCTGCGAGGTAGCTAGTTGTCATAATACAATTTCAACCACCTCCCGTTCACCAAACCTTCCTTCTGTTCATTGTTCAAAGTCTTCAACTATGTAGCTCCTCCCTCTGTAACATAGGCAACCTCATATGACCCAAGCCAATGTGTTTGAAACTTTCCTAGATGTTTCATGAACTTACTATCATATACCAGTACCAAATCACCTTTCTTAAATGTCTTCTTCTTGATGTGTCTGTCTTGGTAGGTCTTCTCTCTTTTCTTTTGTACTTGTTGATGGAATCTTGTAATAAATATGTCTTCTTCTAGTTCAACTAACTGTGCGAGCCTCTCTTGAACAATGCCAGTGTCATCCATACCTATAAAAGAAGTGATTCTTAGGCTTGGTACCAAATATTCCATTGGGACAACTGCTTTGAGACCATAAACCAATTTAAAAGGGGTCTGCATTGTTAGCTTCTTGCAAGTGGTTCTATAGGCCCATAGTACTACTGGTACTCTTACATCCCAGTCAACCCTATTCACACTGAAAATTTTCGTCAATGTTGTCTCCAAGATTTTGTTGAATCCTTCAACTGTCCCATTCACTTTTGGATGGTAAGGCATGCTCTTCTGATGATGGACTGTAAATTCCTCAGTCAAGGCTTCAACGGTCTTATTGATGAAATGTGTGCCTTGATCGCTCATAAGGATATTTGGGCATCCAAAACTAGTTATGATGTCATCAAATATAAAGTGCGCAGCTGTAGTTGCACTACAGTCCTTAACTTCTCTTGCTTTGGCCCATCTGGTCAAGTACTCTGTCACAGTGATTATGTACCTTGCTCCTGTGTGCTTCACTGGTGGGTTTATAGGTCCCACGAAGTCAATGGCCCATTTCTCAAATGCTTATAGGGTCAGTTTTGGTGCTAAAGGCATTTCATCTCTTCTGGATGGTTTCCCAACTCTTTGGCATACATCACATGATTTGTAATAGTCCTTAGCATCTTGGTGTAAGGTAGGCCACCAAAAGGCCATCTCTAAGAACCTTTTGTGCCATTTCTTTCCCTGCGTAGTGTCCTCCTGTGATGCCTTCACGATCTTTGGCGAGGATCAATGGTCGTTCTACCTCCATAACACACCTCCTCAATATCTCATCAGGTCCCATCTTTTATAGCTATCCATCTATAAGTGAAAAGTTTGTAGCGTGCACTACTAGTTGTTTCTTCTAGGTGACTATATACTCACTAGGTGCCATTCCTATTGACAGGAACTGGACTATTTCTACGAAGTGATCATCAATCTTTCTAATGGCTAGAAGTTGTGCATCTGATAGTGTATCCTCCAAACTAGTAGGCTCTTCTCCATGTTCCAACCTCGATAAGTGGTCAGGGCCTTTGTTCATTCTTCATGGCTTAACCACGATCTCGAAATAATATTCCTGGAATAGCAGAATCCATATCCATATTCTCCTCCCCTGACACTAGCTTTTTGACTAGGTATTTCAACGCGGAGTGATCAGTAAACATTTTATTAAAGTGTCCTCCCAGCAAATAGTGGCATAAATTCTGCAACGCATACACTGTCAGTCTCTAGTTTTGACTATATTTTTGCCTATATCATGTCAAATATACCTCCATTTTCATATCTAGTATCATTTCCTTCTGGCCTTACCATGACACATTTGACATCCTTTTACAACTAAATGGGGCTATTCAAGGTATTCTTATGATTCAAGTTGTTTTTTTGTATTTTGATATTTTAAACTAATGTTGATACTAATGTGACATGAGTTAGGTACTATTCCTTTGAAACATAACTTATCAGTACCAGGTACCAGCTCGCACTTGGTGGAGATACCAAAGAAACTGTCGAAGACTTGCACGACATGGCCAGACTAGATTGACAGTTCGATTCATATGATTGATTGAGTCATAACTCAATATGTTGACTAAGGGCGAGATTGTAGAACTGATTTATTAGAATGCTTTATGATCCACACTTCTTGACACTGCATGTCATGAAGTTGTGAAGTTCATTTTAACTGACTATGAGTCATTTTTGGATTTGAGATCCATTTAGATTAATGCACCTATGTTTAAAACTATTTTGGAGAGGATCTATATAAATAGAGGATTGCTCTCAAGAAACGTTGGTTACAATATGCTATGTGATATGATTTTTGATAATACAAATCTGCTATGTGTTATGTTATTTGTTGTTAAATGATTTGAGTCATTTTATGAATTATGGAGCGTGAAGTATGAACAATTTTTGCATGGAATGATATGAGTAGCTCTGGTTTCATTCTAGGCGATTTCACCTCTTGGTTGGGCCTGCCAACAGGTTCAAGTCGCTGTCTCTTTTCCATAGTAGAGTTAGTTTATTTCAATATTTTAGAATCTGTATGTAAGTTAGTTTATTTGAGTTTGGGAATTACTTTGTTAGATTCTTGCTTAACCATTCTTCGGATTGTATCATTTTCAGTATGATATCATCTCATAGATTGATGAATGTTGAATGCATTATTTATCCCTGTAGAACTTGAAGAATGAACTAGATTTGCTCTGTTTCTAGTTTTCAATTTGAACATGATTTAAAGGGAATGTGAGTTTAGATTTACTCTGTCTTGTTAGGATAGTTAGCTTACTCTGTTTTGTTAGGATAGACAGCTTATAGTCTATTTCTAGTTTTAAATTTGATCATGATTCAAAAGGAGTGTGAGTTTAGATTTACTCTGTTCTATTAGGGTAGTTAGTTTACAGTCGGATTAAAGGAAGCTTCCAGTACCAGTAGGGTGAATAGGACATTTATTTGTTCTACCTGTGGATAGATTCAGAACTATTTTTGATGTTTAGATTAAAAGGTTTTCGAAAATGATCTTTCTTTTATGGCTTAGATAGAAATGATGATGATTAGATGTTTAAGCTAATGGTAGATAGTCTTGGGAGATTACATTGGATCAGAAATAGAAGTACCTATACTTAAGCTCGGAACTGTTTTCCTTTGATGAATTAAACAAGAGATGATTAGTTTCAAGATAATCATTAGGGTTCAATTTTTAAGAGTGAGTTTGTGTTTTCTTCTCAGAATAACCTTTAGATAGGAATTAGAATCTTACCAGCACATACAGTGTAGCANTTTGACTATATTTTTGCCTATATCATGTCAAATATACCTCCATTTTCATATCTAGTATCATTTCCTTCTGGCCTTACCATGACACATTTGACATCCTTTTACAACTAAATGGGGCTATTCAAGGTATTCTTATGATTCAAGTTGTTTTTTTGTATTTTGATATTTTAAACTAATGTTGATACTAATGTGACATGAGTTAGGTACTATTCCTTTGAAACATAACTTATCAGTACCAGGTACCAGCTCGCACTTGGTGGAGATACCAAAGAAACTGTCGAAGACTTGCACGACATGGCCAGACTAGATTGACAGTTCGATTCATATGATTGATTGAGTCATAACTCAATATGTTGACTAAGGGCGAGATTGTAGAACTGATTTATTAGAATGCTTTATGATCCACACTTCTTGACACTGCATGTCATGAAGTTGTGAAGTTCATTTTAACTGACTATGAGTCATTTTTGGATTTGAGATCCATTTAGATTAATGCACCTATGTTTAAAACTATTTTGGAGAGGATCTATATAAATAGAGGATTGCTCTCAAGAAACGTTGGTTACAATATGCTATGTGATATGATTTTTGATAATACAAATCTGCTATGTGTTATGTTATTTGTTGTTAAATGATTTGAGTCATTTTATGAATTATGGAGCGTGAAGTATGAACAATTTTTGCATGGAATGATATGAGTAGCTCTGGTTTCATTCTAGGCGATTTCACCTCTTGGTTGGGCCTGCCAACAGGTTCAAGTCGCTGTCTCTTTTCCATAGTAGAGTTAGTTTATTTCAATATTTTAGAATCTGTATGTAAGTTAGTTTATTTGAGTTTGGGAATTACTTTGTTAGATTCTTGCTTAACCATTCTTCGGATTGTATCATTTTCAGTATGATATCATCTCATAGATTGATGAATGTTGAATGCATTATTTATCCCTGTAGAACTTGAAGAATGAACTAGATTTGCTCTGTTTCTAGTTTTCAATTTGAACATGATTTAAAGGGAATGTGAGTTTAGATTTACTCTGTCTTGTTAGGATAGTTAGCTTACTCTGTTTTGTTAGGATAGACAGCTTATAGTCTATTTCTAGTTTTAAATTTGATCATGATTCAAAAGGAGTGTGAGTTTAGATTTACTCTGTTCTATTAGGGTAGTTAGTTTACAGTCGGATTAAAGGAAGCTTCCAGTACCAGTAGGGTGAATAGGACATTTATTTGTTCTACCTGTGGATAGATTCAGAACTATTTTTGATGTTTAGATTAAAAGGTTTTCGAAAATGATCTTTCTTTTATGGCTTAGATAGAAATGATGATGATTAGATGTTTAAGCTAATGGTAGATAGTCTTGGGAGATTACATTGGATCAGAAATAGAAGTACCTATACTTAAGCTCGGAACTGTTTTCCTTTGATGAATTAAACAAGAGATGATTAGTTTCAAGATAATCATTAGGGTTCAATTTTTAAGAGTGAGTTTGTGTTTTCTTCTCAGAATAACCTTTAGATAGGAATTAGAATCTTACCAGCACATACAGTGTAGCAGCTATAAGTTCACTTACCCTGGTTTGACAATTCAGTGTTTTTAGGTAATTAAAAATCTTTAATATAGCAGCCTGACATACACCATGGCTAATCCTTCTCTCTCAGTAGTGGTGTAATTAATCTCATTTTTTGATATCTTCCTACTAGCAAAGGATAATGGGTGGTTGATGTCTCCTGTTCCCGGTTGTGCTAACACAAATCCTAATGCAATGGAAGATTCATCGACATGCACATGAAATTCCTTGCTCCAATCTGGAAAAACTAGGATAGGCGCAGTAACCATTTTCGGTTTCAGTGTGTTGAAGCTCTATTGGCATTCTTTTGTCCAATGAAACTAACAATCTTTCTTCAAAATATTCTCCATGGGTGTTGTAATCTGGGCATAGCCTTTAATGAAATTCCTGTAATATCCAGTATGTCCCAACGCAGTGCGCAGCTGTTTGACTAAAGTAGGAGGGTGAAAATCAACTATAATGGCAATCTTAGCTGGATTTACCAGCAATCCCTACTTGCATACAATATGACCTAACAACACTCCAAATGGTGAAAAGAAGATGCAATTCTTCAGGTTTAAGGCAATATGACACTGCCTGCACTTTTCCAACATTAGCCTTAAACATTCAATATGATTTTTTAATAAACTAAAAATAGTCTAATCATCTAAGTATGCTTCTAAAAATTTACGTAGAAACTCCTTTGGTCTTCAACCACCACCCTAGAAAATATGGTTGGGGAATTATTCAATCCAAATGACATCACTGTATACTGGTAGGATCCCCATTATGTTGCAAATGTGGTCTTATGGTGATCTTCCTTGGCAATTCGGATCTGATGGTATCCTAAATATCCATCTGTAAAAGAATATACCTCCTCGCCTCCTACGTTATCTAGCACTTCGTCAGTAAATGGTGCAGGGAATGGGTCATGCAAACAAGCATCATTCAGCTTCCTAATATCTACATAGATCTTGAACTCTCCTATCTTCTTTTCTTGTACCACCATAGGGATAATCCACTCTGATTCTTCAACAGGTTCTATGATTCTTGCTTCCAGCATTTTGTTGAGCTCAATCTTCACTTTCTCCTTATATTTAGGGTTCAATCTATAGGGTATCTATTTGGATGGCTTGACATTTGGTTTCAAAGGGATCCTCATCTCTCCCATAGGCCCTTTGATGCCTTTCATATTAGTGAACTTGGTTGGAAACAAGTCCTGATATTCATGCAGTAACTCTGTGATCTTGTCAATAGTAGAAGCATCCCAATAATCTCCAACATTTTCAAGATTCGGTGTTTTCTTTGTTCCAATATTGACTTTCTTGATCTTGATCGGTTGTCCAATGAAAGGTAGCTCAACTCCTGGTCCTTCTATGTCTCTTTGGCCTTATGTTTCGACGATGTTCACCTTCCTAGGGTCATCATCTTCATCTGCATTGATTTTGTAATAGCCTTGCAATTTCTGGAGAGGCGCAGTCCATTCGTTCTATTCTTTTCCTAAAGGGAGGCTAGATTCCTCCTCAAATACTTTTTGTCTTACAATCTATAATTCTTGATCTACTGAAGGATATTGAATTTAGAATAAGAAGGTAGTTACAAAATCTTGAGTCATACCTTCCCAATCTGCAGTGATGAGGTGCAATTCTACGTGAAGGTACCAGTTGATAGGGGTTGTGTCCAACGTGTTAATGAATTTGTGCACCCACTACTCTTGAGGAATGTTTCTCCAGGCTTCCTCTCAACTTTTCACATGGTCCTTTGGACAACTTCAACCTGTGTACCTAACTTTGCAGCCTTCTACTTGTTCTGAGAACCATTATGTCATCAAAGTATGACATTGTACCTAGTCTGTAATGTTGTTTTTGTGTGTCCCCCACCATATTGCTAGTGTTGCTTTCAAGGCCTCATCCATATCCAACAATCTTTGTTGTGTTGGTACAATTTCTTCAAAGTTCAACAAGAATGCTTCTAAATGGTTTAAACCATCAAAGGTGGGTAAGTTACTTACTGTTGTGTTAATCCAATGAACTTCCCTGGTTAATCTAGCACATCTCCTTGTAGATACTTCATACATTTTATTATGCCAGTTCTCTAGTGCTTCTTCTGAATCTGATGAACATGCGTTGTCACTTCACGAGCTTAGGTTCCGATCCGTCATAGGATTAATGTAATCATGTTGTCTGGTTGTTAATTTGTATATGTTTTCTAGTTTGTATGCGCGGTCTTCTTCTCTGATAGGTTCTCTGTATCACTGACCTTCATTGAGATCCAAGGGTGCAATGAC
Source organism: Picea engelmannii (assembly GCA_009831015.1). Classification (NCBI taxonomy): domain Eukaryota; kingdom Viridiplantae; phylum Streptophyta; class Pinopsida; order Pinales; family Pinaceae; genus Picea; species Picea engelmannii. The sequence continues at coordinate 339,706 of ML795435.1, forward strand.
CCTAAGGCCCTCTCCTTCAAACATCATTCTTATTTTATTTAAATCAACCACTGTGGAATTATTGAAAGCTCAATCAATTCCTAGCAGCACAGGGTAAGCAAAACCATTATCAACTATCTCAATCACCTCAAAATCTGCAAATGTCCTCTCTTCGTCGATGTCCACAGGGAAATGTTCCAATCTTCCAAAGGGGCTTACAACTTTCCGGTTAGCCATCCTAATCCTGATAGGGGAATAGATCAACTTTGGTTTTCCCATCAGTTCCTAGGTTTGCTTCATCATGACATTGACCTCCGACCCCAAGTCGAGGACCACATAGTCTATATCATACTCTCCAATTTGAGCATTCAAGTGTAATTCCTTATTTGTCCTTATCCTTTTAGACACTTGGTGTACTTCTCTATTCAGTAAGGAATCTATCTTTCCTATCTCATACTGTCTGATTAAATTTTGTAGATCTTGTACAACGCTTTCATCCTGAATCAACTTAATGCAAGTATATAAGAATTCCATGAGCTTGCTTACATCTTTTCCTTCTTTTCACAGAGTAGATTGATCGAATTCTATAGGCATTCCATATTCTCTTACTTCTGTACATGTCATTGGTGAAGAACCTTGGTCTCCCCTGAATTCTTTTCTTGCCTCCTCAAACATTTTTTTTCTTCCTTTGCATCAAAATTTTGTGTCTTCTCTGCAGCTTTCCTGACTCTTGGTTCTTATGTAGCCTTTCCCTGTGTCATTTTGTCTTCTCTTGTAACAACACATCCTCTAGTGATAACAACAACTCTAGGGTCCTCTCCGCAAAGTTCAGCGTATATCGGTTTCACTTGTGAGTTCTGCTGAGGTCCTCATCTCCCTTGAAGTTTGGCTAGTAGTACAGGACAATCTTCGATAACATGTTCAAACAAATTGTAGTAGCTACAAGTAGTAAAAGGGTTATGATAGTCCCTTGCTAATTTTCTTGGTTGCATGTAGTTATAAAAAATGATCTGTCCTTGACCTTGACCCATACCTCCTCCTCCTCCTCTTCCTCTGAATCCACTGCAGGGGTTGAAGTTTCCTCTTCCTGGAGAATTATACTGTGTATTGTTTCCTTCTTGATGTACTTCACCTTAAATTTTGTATATATCCCTTGACCTTTTGTGCATGATGTAGTAAGCCCTAAAATCCTGATCATCATGTCCCATGGACTTACAGAACGTGCAATACAAATTTGTGGGTGCCTGAACATATTTTTGCATGTAATATCACTCACCAGGGTGATGTCTATGTCTGCATACCTTGCACCATGGTAGGGTGACTTTCTTCAAAGGGCTTGGAGCTCCAGAGGCCAAGTATTCATGAAATAGGGGATAGTGTTCCTTGTCATGGCCTTCTGACTTGCATCTGACACACCATATGTCTTCTCTTTTATATTTTCCCTTGTCTTTCTTCATATCTTCAACCTGGAGAGACAAACTAGTTAGCTGACTCAAGATTTGACTCATACCTGAGCTGGATTCTCCCATAGGGGTTGATTCTAACTTCATGGCAATCTCCGACACCTCAGTCTGCGAAGCAATCTTCTGTTGCATCAAAAGAACTCTGATGTGTGGTAAGAGAGCAGCAATGAACCATTCTGTGTTCTGCTCATATAGGATTTGAAAACTCAGATGGCCTGTCAAAGTCTTAAATCTCTAATCAAACTCCCACACGGGTTCAACTATTCTCTTCTTGATTTATTTTATCTCTGTAATGATTTGTGATTCTGACTTAGGTTTCTTGAATTCAGCAATTAGCGAAGTCTTAATGGCATTCATCAGTTTAGGTGCAGCTCCTTGGACAAAATTCATGTACCAGCTCAGTGCGTGATATCTTAGGGTAGTATTGAATTGAGCTCGCTTGACAGCTTCGTCGGTGATATTCTTAATATTCCACACGGCTTCATAGAGAAACCAGTGTTGTTCAGGGTCTTCAGATCCATCTCCTCTAAGGGTGGGTAACCTCATCTCATCTTCCATAGATCTTCCTAGGTTTCCTGACTGAGTATGTGGTGGACTACAAGTGACAGTTCTTTGAACACACTGGTGACTTTGATTACTCTGATTTCTTAATGTTCTGGAATCAACAGGAAGAATAATAGTACTTACTTCAATAGTCGGCACAGTTTCTGAAGATTCTGGCTCTTCCCGATGAGGTTCTTCATCTTTTCCTTCCTTTGCCCTAGAGGGTTTTGAATACTCTTCATCCGTCAGATCTGCCTCTTCTCCACTGTAGAAACCCCCGTCCCCATAGTTCTTCTTAAATAGGTTCGCAAGAGGAACTTCTTTGAATTCTCTCCCACTGCGCGTATGTCCAGCCTCTATGTCACTATCGCTGTCTGAATTCTTGAACATTAGCCTTTTCCAATTTGACCAACTACTGTATCTTTGAGATGTTCTTCTCATGCAATAACATCTTGATCCTCAACTTTAGAAAGTGTAAAAATCTTCCTCTGGGTCCCTTAAAGAAATACCTCTCGGCTTGGCTATATGACTCTACTCTATCAACAACAAACTTCGTGATGTGCCCTCCAATGGTGCTTTGAAACCAGTGATCTACCACTCTTAACACGGTGTTATCAACTCTCTTGACCTTCTTGATCAGTGCTGACGTCCAAACCACAGGAGGTATAGATATGATCTCAAACTGGGTATCTGCTAACCTAGCTAGCCACTCGTATAGCTCCTGATGGATTCCTCCAATGAAAATCTCGTGTATATCTGTAAAGAGATATCTTCCTAACCAATCCTCTGTACTAAGATTAGGGTTCTTTTTCTAGGTTTCAGCGAAGTCCTTTTCTTGATCCTCTATCCACTTTTGAACCTTTGTCTTTGATGGAAACGACCTTGACAGTCCCTCAAAATGATTCTTGTCCCGGCAAAAGAACCATTTGTTGGCATAGGGGTAGACCCAGGGTTCAACTCCAAGAGTGCACCAACAAGCCCTAACTATTGTCCCTTTTGGCAACACCTGCGAGGCAGATGTAGTCTCACCCGAAGTAGGTATGGGGGGTTGCAGGATAGAGATGTCTACAACCAAAGGAAATATCAAGTGGATCCAATATGAGAACAACACATCATCTATATATCAATTACCAGCTTAGATCTACTCCACACAACTGTCTATTAGATCTAATATAGTAATGCAATAGCAATATATCGAATGAAAAAGAATAGAGCATCAATCACACACAACACGAGATACACGTGGTTCACCCTCTCTCTAGGGCTACGCCCACAAAATTGTGCTATAAATATATTATGCTGAACCATACATTTATTGTCTACACTCTTAGCTATAAGATATTCTTTCTTCTCCTCTCTGTCTCTCTCCTTTCCTGTGCACCCAGTTGCGGGATTGATCCTCGCACCCAGATGAAGATCTTACAATACCAGAAGGCTCTTACACTTAGCACTTCTCTCTCACACAACAATAATCACTCATGCCATTAAAAAAACTATAGAGAAACCTCTTCCCTCATTAAGGTTCTTATTTATACATTAAAATCACTCACCGACAGCCTTAGGCCGAAACCTAGGTGTCAAAACCCTAGATACCAAAAAACTAAGTGTCTAAAACCCTAGGTCAACTTGACCCACATTTTCAGGGCTTCACCAGCCTATCTATCCTTCCTTCTCACATAGTGCTCCAAAGCATCCAACGATGGATTTTTCTGCTTGCTGAGTTGTCCATGATCCTTATTCCTTGTTGATCTCTCATCCTCGATCTCCTTGTCCAACTGCTTGCTTTCTCTTACTTTGCTCTGTCTTTTCTTCTCTTCTAGTCACTTCGACCCGATAACAGTCACTGTGTCTTCCACACGGTTCGCATTCCTTCTTTTCTACCTTAATATTTGCTTACTTCCATACCCAAGGGCCAACACATGTGGATAGGTGGATTTTGACCACGTGGGGAAAAAAAAAATGCTCGTGTCCTAAAAATACTTACTGTCCTTCCTCTCAATTTAGCATTGGGCCTTCCAATAGCACTCGACAGTGGTGTCTGAAGCCACTGGAAGAGGAACTAGTGAAAGTTTACGTAATCAGTTGTAATGATGGCTAGAGGGTACATATCCCAAAAGAGCTGGCGATATTTCCCAATAGCCACACAAAATCTGATCAAGGTGTGATTGCAACACACAACCTCCACCTAGGTAGATATGTTATGTTTGGACACTAAGTACGTCAGTCAAAGTGCAACATTTAGATTTTCGGCCTAATAAATGGGTCACGGGCTAGATACCCTCACAAGATTTGGGTGACTCAAGGAGGGATGTTGTTAAGCCCTAATATTGGCTCATTACCCCTTAATTGGGGCATATTAGATTAGTAATGTTATTTTATTTATGTAGGCTTTAGGCCATTAGTTGTAATTTAGATTAGTAATGTTATTTTATTTATGTCGGTTTTAGGCCATTAGTTGTAATTATACCTCCTAGTCTCCTATATATACCAAGGAGACATTTTCATTTTTGAATCATCTTGTACTTCAACATTTAAGTGGGGTAAAAGGAGGTTGACCCCTCAAAGAGTCTTATTATCTGAAATTATATCTTTTTCAAGGCGTTGAGTACTTTTCCTGAGGTTTTTCTATGCTATATTGATGTTTGGTTCTTAACATATGGTATCAGAGCTCAAGGTCTTGGGGTTTCGTTGCTACATATGAGACACCATGGAATTTTCGCTATAACTTTTTTTCTACAACATTTCAAAAGGAACGGCTTGGAGGATCTTTAGAAGACTGACCAAGGTATGTTGGGTTCAAAATTCATCTCTTGAAGCCTTATAATTTCATAGCTACAGCCTGTACAAGATAGGGTTCTGGAAACATCCTGAAATGAGTCATTTCGGAATTTTTGCTATAAAAACTTTTCTGTAATGTTTCAGACTCTGAAATCTAGAGGACATTTACAAAAATTAGTAATGTATCTATGGTAAAATTTTTAGCTTTTGGGTCATCTCAAATTTGTAGATACACCCTGTGTAAGATAGGGTATCTGACTAGCCCTATTGAATAGTATCAAGAAGGTGTTCCAGGTAAAACAATCATAACCTCTTCCTAGAGTATCCAAATTGTGTGGGACTATTTGCATTAGATTGTGGACAGTCTGTAGTATTTTGGGTGTGAGTTTCAGAATTTTATATCAATTATTGTGTGCGGGGCACACTATACAAGTGAGATCTCCTGGAAAGGCCAAAAATAGACAAGTTGTGGGGAAGTTACCATAAATTCCACTTGGCACATCCAATTTTTATCATACCTGTGGCATTGCAGAGAAGAAATATCAAAGAAATACATAAGAGAAAGTTTCATACCTAGAAGGGCCAAAAATTGGGACATACAACAGAAGAAATATTGTCTAGCAGAACCACCTCAAAATCAAGGTTCAAAAGTGATACTTGGCCAACATGCTACCCAAAAAGGGAACTTCTACACCAAATAAGCCTCCAGAAAATCCTACTTGGACTCTTGATGAAGGTG
>ML795435.1:349320-369014 GCA_009831015.1 Picea engelmannii
TAATTATACCTCCTAGTCTCCTATATATACCAAGGAGACATTTTCATTTTTGAATCATCTTGTACTTGAACATTTAAGTGGGGTAAAAGGAGGTTGCCCCCTCGAAGAGGCTTATTATCTAAAATTATATCTTTTTCAAGGCGTTGAGTACTTTTCCTGAGGTTTTTCTATGCTACATTGATGTTTGGTTCTTAACATATGTGCAGAATAGCGAAACCTCGGCCTTTGACCCTTCACAGGTATATCCCTACCTTATTGTATAGGAACACTTGACTTGGAGCATTTGAAAGATCCCTATTCTCAACTTCTATAGTTTCAAAATGTGAGAACCTTATAACGAGGGTTTATTTGGATGCCTACCCCTGAGATCCTACCTAGACTAAAAAAATTATTTTGGCACATCCTGAGGAGGAACATTTAGTGCGTTCTTAGAATAATTTTAGATGTGGTGGGCTAAGAGATTGTGTTAATGGACCAACCTTGTTTGAATTAAATTGGTGTGGATAATTTCCAAATAAGTAGTCGAATCTTTCATAATTCCTTTAAAGTACATTTTGGGTACTTAAAAAGAAATCTTACTTCGACCTCCACTATTCTAATAGAAATTATGTGTGTGAGGAGTGGCTTTGTGTGCAAGAAAGTGAAAAGTGTGAAAAATACTTTTAATAAGTTAAGTGTACGATTGCATCATGTGGACTTTCTATGGTCCTTACAAATCTTCTTACCTAGCTTACTATGTTTCTTTGGTACAAACTTGTGGAATATTTAAAGCCCTAAAGAACTAGCAATGTGGACATATGGGTCCTTACTTGATCCTTTAAACTCACTAGAATGTTTTCTATACTAAGAAATCTTTTGAAACTATCCTAGAATTGTATACATGTGGGCATGTATGGGTCATTTACTTGATCTTTTAAACTTTCCTAGAGTGTTGTCTAAACTAAGAAAGCTTTTAGAAACTATCCTAAGGTTGTAAACATGTGGGCATGTATGGGCCCTTACAAATCTTTTAAGATGATTTCCAAAACTAAGAGGAACCCTGGGGGGGATTTGTCCTCTTCTAATGATTTTTTTAAGGGTGATGAAATTTTCTTTCAACCACCTTTTCTGATTCCTGAGATCACACTTGGGTAAGGGGGAAGAGCATACTTGAGGGTTAAAATTGATTTGTAGTCCCAAATTAATTGATTGTGTTTGAAAAAGCAAAAACTTCAACTCAAAATTTTAAATGCCAAATGAGCCATCCATGTGGCAAAAAAACAAAGAGAAGAATAGTGATTCTTTTTACCCCTATGTGCTTATGTTAGCTAACCTTTCTTGTGAGAAAGGACTATAAGTGAAGTGTGGTTTCTTTACAAAGTGCAGGATATTAAAATATTAAGGCTAGGGGCCCTCAAACCACTCATAAAGACCCTCACAATTTGCAAAAAATGAACTTATGCGTGGGTTGTAGTTCTGACAGACGCACAGAGGGTGTAGGATGTGAAAAATTCGTAGAGTAATGAAGTCTTTCACGCACACAGTGCATGCAGAGTGGGTGATTGTATGCCTTGAAATCCACGCACTTCCCATAACGCATTGGGAAATAAATTTCCAAGTGAAATTCTCTTGCCTTGGCTCTGAATTTTGACTTTGGAAGGCTGGACTAGGACGATTTTGGTACATGCATATCAAAACAATTAGAAATAAGTGCTATCAAGACATAAATAGATAGGAATTTGATATCGATACCTAGTATGGTCGTCAATCTGTTGTGTTGGTTTTGTCACATGGGTGAGAAAAAACAAAATAGTTACCTACTTAGTTAAATCAGCTAAACAAGACAGAGGGTTGTGAGTTGATTAGATAACCAAATACACATGAAACAAGAAAATAAAACTAAAAACAAAGAGAAATAAATGTTAGAGAAGCTTGCAAGAACTAGAACCATGAAACGCAAAAAATGACCACCATATAGCTACCAATGGATCAATATATTGATAGGATAACACCATAGAGAACGGAAGGGAATTATGAATCCCCTCTTCCTCCTTGGTAGGGCTCTTAAGTTCCCTAATAGAGAGCTCTTCTCTTCATGCAATGGCAAGTGATAATGGTGAAGAAATACAATACCAATCCTCTCAAGAGGTGAGTTCAATGGCCCTTGCTATACTGCTTGAATGATTCAAAGAGAAAAGAGGACTCTGCAAGAATAATTCTTGCAGAATAACAATACGTTGAAGTTATTAATTTTCTATCACACCCATGGCACATATTTATAGCATCCATTCATGGAAAGATACAACTGGTTCATAGTGTGAACAAGGGGCCTTTTAGGGCAATTCCTAGCCCTCGACTAGCCTCCAAGCTAGATTTTGCTCAGATCTGAGTGTCAAATTGTGTTGGGGGTCGAACTAGAAGTTGAGAGGCCTACAAGATTCATAAATGTGTCATTCATGAGAAGTGCATGACTTTTCTCATAGACAGTCATGCATCTTGTGCACATTGCGCGTTGAGCGCTATGTTAGCATGCACATTTTGCGCACTATGCACGCGCTTTCTTTGGTGAATTTGTGCACTTTGATTTTTGAACCAAGTATATAGTTTTTTTCCTTTTGATGGATTTTGGTGTTGTAGGTGGACTAATTGTTTCTAGCATTGATGTCTTTCTTCAACCATTATGTGCAATGTTGCGGATGATTTTTCAGTGATAACTATTAGTTCAATTGAAAAACCATCGTGAGGAGGCATAAACCTAGATGTTGCATTGGCCAAAACATCAATGTCTACATTTTGATCATGGGGTATAGAATTAATATTAAATGCATCCAATGAATAAATCATATTCCATACCTCTTGTTGATAGGATTTTAGATGCAGAGACAGGAAATGAATAGTATTTATTACCTATCGATCAATAATCTTCGAGTCACCAAAGACTTTCATATGTTTTACCTCGAGGTCAATGGCCTTATTGAGACCTTGCACTAAGGATTTATATTCAACAATGTTTTTGGTGCATTCAATCTCTAATCGACACGATATGAGCGTTTTTCCTTGATTGGGGTCAATCAGTACACATCCTATGTCAGATCCATCATGAGTTTTAGCGTCGTCAAAGAACATGGTCCACATGTCTGGGACGTTATTTTTGTTATTCAAACTAAATCCTAAGTTAGTAAGTATGGGACAGGCGCCATTATGTTCTCGTAGGCGGAGGCTTGATTGTAGTTCAAATGGGATCTCAAAAGTCCAATCTTCATAAAAACCATAATTAGTCTCGAAAAAATAGTTTCCTAGGATGGAATGAGCAAAGCTAACGGGTTCGTTTTTACCCTGTAATTTTGTCACTGTGTGCTTCATGTGTGCTTCACTATTAACCTGGATTTGATTTTATTTACCTTTATAGGGAAACCACAGATGAGACCAATCAGTAGCGAAATAACCTTGGAGTTTGGCTGACCAATATCTTCTTAGGAGAAAACCATAACTTTTTGGGATGTCTACCACAACTATGTATATAGTCTGATGAACTCTTGGATCAGATGACAGTCTAATTAACACATCCTTGAGTTCCCCTTTCACTTTAACATATGTTCTATCTAACTAGATAATCCAAGTTTTTGTTATTTTTGGGACAACATTTATCTTTTTGCAAATAGAAAAAGGCATGATGTTGGAAGAGAAACTAGAATATGCTAAACAGTTATGAACATTTAAATTGAAAATTTCATAAGTAAGCAAAAAAGGGGGTATCTGGGATTTTGAAAAAGCACCTATGCTAGCTGCATTTATAGTTGATGCTATTTATACCTTGTGGATGTCTGGTGTATTGTTTCTATAGGCTAAGATTTTAACACCTGCAATAGTTTCTTTTTGAGTCTCTTGGGATTTGAAAGAATCATGTAGAAGTTCATGTTGTTGTGGAAGCGAGAAAGTATCTACCACAACTATGTATATAGTCTGATGAACTATTGGATCATATGACAGTCTAATTAACACATCCCTGAGTTCCCCTTTCACTTTAACATATGTTATGTCTAACTAGATAATCTTGGTTTTTGTTATTTGTGGGACAACATTTATCTTTTTGCAAACAGAAAAAGGCATGATATTGGAATAGGCACTAGAATATGCTAAACAGTTATGAACATTTAAATTGAGAATTTCATAAGTAAGAAAAAAAGGGGGTATCTTCAATTTTGAAAAAGCACCTATGCTAGATGCGTTTATAGTTGATGCTATTTATACCTTGTGGATTTCTGGTGTATTGTTTCTATAGTCTAATATTTCAACAACTGCAATAGTTTCTTTTCGAGTCTCTTGGGGTTTGAAATCATCATGTAGAAGTTCACGTTGTTGTGGAAGCAAACAAATAACAAACATGGAGATATTAGCTTTAATTTTCTTCATGTCTTTGATGACATTATAATCTAGGGTGTGTGAATTCGAATCATTATTATCTTTCCTATATTTCCCTTGACTCACTTTTTCATTATTTTCAACAATGCTAGATATGCTTGGTTTATATTTATTTTCTACAACATTCTTTCCAGTTCTATTATTAGTTTTTTCTAGAACTATATTTCTTGGTTTTGAGAGGAAAGGGGGAGGTGTTATTTTTTTGATAGGCATGTTTTCTCCTTTGGGAGACAGAGTGTCAGATGGTGGACCTTTGTTGTGCAAATTATAACCTTTTGTGGCAACAACTTTTACAACTTGAGTGTCTCCACCAAGTATTTCTTCGATTTGTTCATCATCAAATCCCACACACCAATCCCAGAAAGGCATAATTGATTATGGGGTTGCTTTGTTAGTAGTATCAGAAGGAGTTGGTTCATGAATTTCAGCATCTAAGCTTCATTGATATAGCAATTGATTTATTACGAATGTCATAGAGTTGATACACTAAGGACACGTTCGTTCATGATGATTTTGTTGATGGTAAGAGAAAAAATTATCGTTACTAAAACTATCTAGATTGAAAGCCATATGTGGGGGTTCTGGTGGTTGTGATACGTTATCTGGTTTCTTGAAAAATGGGTGGAAAGTTTGGGGTTTGGATGATCCTTCACCAACATTATTTTTTAATTCCACCACTTCATTTGATAATTTCTTAACCATTTTAACCACATTATCAATATCCTTGGATTCATTGCCAAGTGGTTTAGTTAATAACAATGACTTCTTCCTAGTCGACTTATCTTCCTCATAATGAGGATGTTGGTCATATGCTGACAATTCTCTTTCCACAGTTTTAGCTTCATCAAATTTTAGTGCCAATGTGTTTTTGTTAGATCGTTTTACAAACATCCTGATCGATGGGGTTAATGCAACTATATAATATTCAATGGCTAAAGATTGATCCAGAGCTACCTCGTGGGGAAAATTAATCGATACATTTAGAAATATTTGGTTAAAATATTTTACTCTTTCCCTTTTTACCATTATGATGGCTCCTAGCTCATTATGTAGAGATGTTGTTGTTTTTCTTTGTCCAAAATTCCTCATAAAGAGCCTTTCGAAACTGTCGAAGTCTATAATTGATCTGGCGGGTAGGTTGAAATACCAAGTAGAGGCTTTCCTAGAAAAAGTATAAGGAAATAACCTACATACTACATCTTCATGTTGTACTCCTAGGAGATGTATGGCCAAAAATAAATTATTTATATGATCTTTTGGGGATTTGGGTTTGTCTGGATCAAGTTTATGTAAGATTCTATCAAATTTCCTTGGCATTTCATGAACTTCGCCAATATATTTAGAGCTCCTTAGGTTCTCCATCAAGGTATGACCTCTCTGTGGTTCCTATTTTCTCCCATTATTTGTTCTAAGGTGATTTCAGGTTGTTCACCTTAAAATTCTTCTTCTTCGTGTTCGTTGAAGAAATGAACATCTCTACTTAAGGGTACTGGAACCTCGTGTAATGAAGTTTCAATAAGATCGTCTACAGAGTCAATGTAAAAATCAGGATCTGTGTTAGGATGTTCTACATGGGTAGTTTTTCTTCTAGGAAGTTCAGAAGTTGTGAGCAATTTTCCAAGTAATTTTGCGTAAGCACGAGTGATTCTATGGGTTTCATGAAGTTCTTCTTGAGGTATGTGAAACCAGGTTTCATAATGTATTTCTGGACTCCCAGAAGAACTTCCAAAATTAGCCTTCGAATCTTAGTAAATAACTTCTTGTTCAAACTCAACTCGAGGAAATAAGGTAGATTGTGAGCTAGGATTACTCGTTGAAGATTGATTTCGGTTATTTTTTAATTCATGTATGTAAGCCATAAAATATGGCCCTCCTTCTAGCTCCAATTCTTTTGAGGGGTCAAAATTCGCCCGACAACAGTAAGGGGTACTCCCTGTTAGAAAAATAGGATCGCAGAGCAATAAAATAAAACAAATGTGGAAATAAAACAAATAAGGTACACAATACATTAGAGACACAGATATATGTGGTTCACCTAGTGTGGGATACATCCACCAGATAAATTTCCATGTCCTTCCTTTTTATTATCCAACAAAATGAAAGGATAAAACCTACAACACGCTCACTGTAACTTCCTCTTCTTTCTCTCACAGTCTCCTGTCTCGGAATAAAATAATAACACACATACACAACTGCAATACAATTCCCTCATAAAAGAGGGTTACCTTCTAGGGAAAAAAATCCCTAAAATAACTTCTACCATCAGATCTGCGACCTTATAATGAATGGTCCAGATTGACTAAAAAATTACAATATTTTACAAGGAAATTTTTCCCAATATTTCACTTTGGGGGTGTTTCCCCCGAATCCCCCGCTAGGGGGGGATTCGACCCCCTGGAGATAGTTTTTGGGGGGGAAATCCCCCCCACACCCCCCTGTTAGGGAATGGGGTCCATGAACGACTGAAACAAACTTCTGAATCATGAAGATAATCAAGCTCCACAACCAACAATCTCCTAGTTGGAGACCGATCACAACAACTCCACTATTGTTGTACCTTTTGGAATATACTCCACCTTAGACCTGGAAAATTTATCATCTTCACCTTCATTCTTGAAGGCCAATTGAAATTAAGTAGGAACTCAATTTCTCCCTGGTTACTCCCTTTGTTAACATGTCTGTAGGATTCTGTCTAGTATGTATCTTTTCCAACTTCAATTGTCCATCTTCCAAGATGGATCGCATGTAATGGTACCTGAGTTGTATATGCTTAGTCTTAGAATGGAAGGCTGAGTTCTTTGCAATATGAATGGAACTCTCGATGTCACAGTACAAACTGCCATTCTCCTTCTTCTTTCCCAATTCCTCCATAAACCTCTGTAACCAAATCATCTCTTTACTAGCCTCTATAGCAACAACATACTCTGCTTTCATTGTTGAAAGTGAAACAACCTTTTGTAGTTTTGAAATACAACTTACTGTTGTTCCACCTACAGTAAAAACATACTCTGTGGTGCTCCTCCTACTATCTTTATCACCTGCCATATATAAATCAACATATCCCTATAGAACAATGTCTGAACCTCCAAGACATAATGCATGAGTAGAAGTACCTCTCAAATACCTGAGAATCCACTTTACTTCCTCCCAATGTTCTTTATCTGGATTGTTCATATACCTTCTCACAATTCCCACTGCATGTGCAATATCTAGTCTTATGTAAACCATTGCATACATCAAGCTATCAATTCTTGATGAATAAGGGACCCTGAACATGTATTCTATATCCTCATGTGTCTTAGGACACATTTACTTAGTTAATTTGAAATGGTTGGCCAAATGTGTAATAAATAGTTTTTCATTATGCATTATAAACCTCTCCAACACCTTCTCTATGTACTCACCTTGAGACAATGTCAATTTGCAATTTTTCTTGTCTCTTGTTATTCTCATTCCAAGGATTTTCTTCGCAACACCCAAATCCTTCATCGAAAATGAATTAACTAATTTCTTCTTGAACACGTTTATATCTTGCATATTAGACCCTGCAACAAACATGTCATCTACATACAATAACAAGATAATATAGCTTCCATTTTCTAGCCTTTTAAAATAAACACAGTGATCAGAGTGATATCTACTATAACCTTGTTCTGTCATAAAATTTTAAAACTTCAAATATTGTTGCCTTGGAGCTTGCTTTAGGGAATACAAGCTCTTCTTCAACCTGCATACCAAATTCTCCTTCCCTTTGACCTCATACCCCTATGGATGTTGCATATAAATATCTTCCTCCAATTCCCCATGGAGAAAAATTGTTTGTACATCTAACTGTTCAAGATGCAAATCTTCTACTGCCACAAAATTTGAAATATTCTTAATTGAAGTTATTTTAACAATAGGAGAAAATATTTCATCAAAATCTATATCTTTCTTTTGTGCAAACCCCTTTACAACAAGTCTATCCTTATACCTCTCTTTGCCTCCATATTCTTCTTTCAACCTATAAACCCATTTATTCTGCAATGATCTTTTTCCTGTAGGCAACTGAACCAAGTCCCAAGTCTGGTTGTTTACCAAGGAATTCGTTTCCTCTTTCATGCCTTTCTCCCACTTCCTTTTAGTGTCTACCTGCATTGTCTCTTCATAAATTTCTGGTTCACCAGAATTAGTCAACAATAAATAGTACAATGAAGGAGAGTATCATCCAGGGGGTCTACTTAACCTAGTAGATCTTCTAGCAACACTTCCAGGAGTTTGAGGTACATGTTTCTCCTGTTGTTGTACATTTTGATTTTCTGGTACCTTTGGAATTTATTTTTTAGTGATCTCATCAAGCACTATGTATTCTGGTTTTTCTTTTTCCTATTTCTTTCCCTGCAACTGATCTATGTACATGACCTTCTCATTGAATATCACATCTCTACTCCTAATGATTTTGTGATTTTCATAATCTCATAAGCAATAACCAAAATCATTAACACATTATCCAATAAAGGTACTCTTCTTGGATTTTTCCTCAATCTTTGTTCTATTTTATTTATCAATATGGACAAATGCTTTACAACCGAAAGTCTTCAAAAAATAATAGTTTACCTTTTTTCATGGCTATGCCTCCTCTGGAATTCCACCATCCAAATAGCTTCAAGGTCCTTTGTTTATTAAGTAAACAACAATATCTACAACATCTGCCCAGAACTGTAAGGCCAACCCAACATGCAATCTCATACTCCTTGCACGCTCCATGATTGTCATGTTCATCTTTTCTGACACACCATTTTCTTGAGGTGTTCTTGGAACTGGTTTCTCTCTATGAATCCCATGGTATGAACAATAATCATCAAACTCCTTTTTGCAATATTCACCTCCATTTTCTTATCTGAGACACTTCAAACTTTTTCATGTCTCATTCTCAACCAAAGCTTTCCTTTTCTTAAAAGTTTCAAAAACATCATATTTTTGTCGAATGCAATAAACCCAAGTTTTTCTAGTTGCGTCATCAATAAAAGTAACATAATAACAAGATCCACCAAGAGATGATTCTTGAGTTGGTCCCCATACATCTGTATGCACAAGCTCTAACCTTTCACTCTTCTTTCCTTTTCTGACTCTAAGAAATATGACTTTCTTATGTTTTCCATAAACACAATGCTCACAAAAATCCAAATCAATTTGTTTAAGATTTGGTAACAAATTTATTTTGTGAAGTATCTACATCCCCTTCTCACTCATGTGTCCAAGCCTATGATGCCACTGTGTTGTATCCACTCATTTAGAATCTAAAGAGATAGAAGAGTCAATATTACTAGTACATAAATACAATGAACCTACCTTCTCTCATTTTTCTATCACTAGTGATACTTTGGTGACCTTCCATGCCTTATCTGTAAATATAGATATACAACCTTCACTTTCCAACTTCCCTATTGAAATTATATTTTTCCTTAGATATGGTACATATCTTACCTCTTTTAATAACCATTGGTTTCCATTCTTTTTATTTATTTGTACCTTACCAATTCCAACAATTTTGCATGGTACATCATCACCCAAATGAACCTCTCCAAAATCACCTTGAACATAATCTAGAAAATGTTTTATATGGGGTGTGGCATGAAATGAATCCCTTGAATCTACTACCCAAGACTCAGAAATATTATCTACAGAAAGAATCAAAGCATCTTGTAACACATCACCTGTTACATTTGCTTCTCAATTTTTCTCTTGTTATCCATCTCTTTGTTTCTTTGTAGCTCTGTAGTCTTACTTCAAATGTCCTTTGTTCCCACAATTCCAACACTCTATCTTTCCTATTCTGTATTTGGATCTACCCTTCCTAGAATTCCCTTGGTTCCTTGAGCCCTTTCCTCTATCCTTTTTTCTTCCCCTACACTCCACGGTAAATGCATTACCTGATGTCTCACATGTGCTTTTCCGTCACATTTCCTCATTAAGGATAACACCAACAACATCATCAAATTTTAGAGTGTTTGAACCAGAGACAGAGATACTTACAACCATGACCAAACCATTCCATCTTTCTGGCACTGAGCACAAGATTAAAAGAGCCTTGACCTCATCATCAAAGTCCACTTTTATAGAACTTAGTTGACTAGTAACCATATTAAATTCATTTAAATCATCTACAATAGACCTACCTTTTGACATATTCATATTAAATAATCTCTTCATTAGAAATACCTTATTGGATGTCGAGTATTTTTCCTACAGTTTAGCCAATGCATCCATCAACTCCTTCGTTGTCTTTTCTTTTGAAATATTGAAAGCCACCAACGATGCCAGGCTCGGCTATATCGTTCCTAGTGCCTTTCTATCAAGAACCTCCCATTCTTCATCCTTCATGGCCGTCATCTTCTTTTGTATTCCACCCAATGGTAGGAATAGATCCTTCCGATATAAATAATCTTCCATCTGCATCTTCCATAACTGGTAGTTTTGGCAGTTAAATTTCTCAAACCTAAACTTTCCATCTTCCGTCATTTCTCCCACTCGAACCAGGAACCCTCTTTTCCTGCATATTACCTTTCACTCTGATACTAGTTGTTAGGAAAACAAGATCGCAGATCAATAAAATAAAATAAAATGTGGAAATAAAACACAGAAGATATGCAATAGAATAGAGACATAGATATAGGTGGTTCACCTAGTGTGGGCTACATCCACCATAGAAATTGCCAAGTCCTTCCTTTTTATTATCTAGCAAAATGAAGGGATACAACCTACAACACGCTCATTGTAACTTCCACTTCTTTCTCTCACAATCTTCTCTCTTATAATACAATAATCACACACATACACAGCCACAATAAAATTCCCTCATAAAAGAAGGTTTCCCTCTAGGGAAAATCCCTAAAATAACTTCTACTATCATATCTGTGACCTTATAAGGAACAATCCATATTGACTACGACATTACAATATTTTACAAGGCTATTTTCCCCAATATTTCACCTCAGGGGCATTGCCCCCGAATCCCCCGCCAGGAGGGGGCTAAGACCCCCCTGGAATTATTTGTGGGGGGAAAGCACCCCCACACTCCCCCATTAGGGAATTGAGTCCAAGCACAGCTGAAAAAAACTTCTAAATCAGGAAGATAATCAGGTTCCACATTCACCTGACAACAACAAGGGGTACTTCCAGGTATAATGTCCCAATTAGACTATGCATCGTTTGGTTTAGGAGTCCCATCTGGAATTTGGCCTGGCTGCCATTATTGCTAACTTTGATTTTGTTGCTGGTTAAGGTCTGGTTTACTGATGCGAGGATGGATGCAATGCCTAGATGTAGATGAAAACCATGTATGTAAAGACAACTAACCTATCACTAATCTATGTTAACCTATCCTAGCTAGGAACAAGGCTAAAGTAACCGGTGAGTTATAATGCAACCAAATCTTAAAACAACTTTAACACATCTAGTTTTATAAAAAGAGAAAGATTGGAAGCAATAGAATATATAAGTCTATAATTAGATTAGTCTAGATTACAATAGTATATACTATAACAACTCACGAAACACAAGGAATGGAAATATTCAAATAAATACCAACACTGCAAAAAATATGATTAAGATTGCATAAGAATTAGTCTACAACAAACAAATCATTCTTACAGTCCATAGAAACAACAAACATCTTCACTTGAAGTAGTTCAAAGATTTGATCAGTTTATACACAATATTTCTTCTAAAAATAATGGCCCTGAGGGCTTCTCAATATTCATTAACACTTTATAAGTTCTTGAAATAGTTCTTGGGTCTATACAATGCCTGAAAATCCAAAAGTATAAAATGACATTATTTTGAGAGTCTCTAGTCTCTTTTATACAAATAATAGTAACTCATATTTACCTTTTTGCCTTCTTCTTGAATAAGTAGTTACAAACTATTCACATTCCCTTATCTCATGACAAGTGGCACAAAAGGATGAATCTTGAGGTGGTTAGGAAAAATATGGAAGGGATAACAATGGTTTTTCCTTTTCCTATGGTCTTTTACTCTATAGATAAGCCATCCAAACTTCCAACTAGTTAAACAGTGACTCAATCCTCCTGTATGATAGCTTCTCCAACATTGCTTCGATCATAGCCATGCTATCACCCAAGGAACTCATATCCTTCTCCAATTTTATCATGTAAACTTGTATCATAGTATGGATCTTCGTTGGTTGTATCAAATGATGATCAATAAGATCGATTGAGACGAAAGTTGATGTTTCAACTATTTCTCTCCTTCTACTTGTACTTTTCTAAACTTCATTCACTAATTCCTCCATGACTAAATTCTACCCAAGTTCATCTAACATTGGGAATTGACCATGCCTTATCAACTCTTGAGAAGCTTTATGAGTTCTAGAGAAAATCCCCATTGTTTTGGTCACTTCTTTGTCTGCTCATTTCCCTACCTACTAGAAATTATCTAGCGCATACAATTCTATCTTCCTTGTTGATTTCGAGGTTCTGTATAATTCTGGAGGCGCATCAGGATTTTCTTCTGTCGAAGTATCAATGTCTGCTATACCTTCCTAGATAGTGTTGTATTGTATCAGTTGCATTTCTATCTTGTTGTTTTATTCAATAACTTTTGCAGCTACATTTTGGAAAAGATGCAGGTTGGTGTACATATCGATGATTGCACCTTCCAGCTCATTTCTCACTTTTCCCACAGTGGCTTTAAAACTAAGAAAACTTCTCTCATATATCGTTACTTGTTGGAGCTCCTCTTCTAACTCTTTGATCTTCATTTCCTTCTCCTCATTCTTTTGGCACAACCTTTGTATATTATCTACATTTGCATCCATGAATGCAAATCCTGCCCTAGTTATTTCCATAGGATTTTCCCTGACATCTCCTGTAATGGGCACCTGGGTTACTACTGATAGAGGACCTCCCTTTGCTGTTGGATTTTTTTTAACCCTTTCTTGTACGATCTGGCCAGTTTTTCTATCGTACGTGAAACTATGGATGTCCACTATTTAATTCGAATGAAAAGGTTCCTAAGGCCTGAGACCTAACACACTACTTGTTGTTTATGTTTCTGCGCCTGCGGTGGATGTTCCATGGACATCCAAGTCCATTGGGTGTGTGTCTTCTTCTCTATCCTCTGCATCCTTCTTTTTCCTTTCTTCTTCAATAGATTTATCTATTGCTTCCTTTTCTACTAATTATGTTGCTATTCTTGATGCTTCAACAAACTCCTTTTCCTTTTTGGCAGTGGATTTTTCTTTGAATTTTTCTTTTTCTCTTGCTTCACTTTCTACAATAGCCTTTTCCTTGTCAGCTTCCATCTTTTGCTTCTTTTAGAATCATTTTTATTCATCAATACTTTATCTATGTCCCTCCTCTTTTTTTCATTTGGTGCTTCTTCTTCTTCTTCTACTGAACCTGAATGGGTTGAGAGGGATATGGGGGGAGATATCTTAGCTTCATCTCTTTCTGCATCTTTTCTGGACTCCTCTCTTGTAGCTTCTTCTTCTGCAATCCTACCTCTTGGTTGACGTGCCTATTGAAAATAACCTCATCATAGGTTCTAGCATTCTGATGTCCTTCTTCTTCCCAGAACTTAGTGGTGTATTCGTAAGGGAGTCTCATGCTATGAATATTCTCTCTAGAAATGTTCTTGGGATCATGTCTCCTCAATCTTTCCTCTCAAAAATGATAGGAGATAAATATGTCTACTTCTGTCTGGGCCTGTTTGGTGTTTTCAAAGAAGTAGTTTGCAATGTAAAGAGGCAATAGAGGCCAGATGGATTTCTTTGATCTATATAACCTTCCTCCGACCCCATGTATGATTGTCTGATATGCTACTTCCTAGAGCACAAGTTTATCTGGGAAAAAACTAGGAAGTAGGTGAGGCATTTTCATTGCACCATATATCCTTATATATGTATCATTCTACATTAGATAGCAATCCCCAATATTCCTTATAACTTATATGGCCTTTTCGGTCATACAAGGTGGGGAGGTGCAAAAAATGAACTCATACAGTGGTGCAAGAAAGTGTTCACAAATCCTTTGATAATTTTTTTGGTGTTTTTGCTCCCATAGAACTTTGCCATAAATATGGATAGCATCATCAATGGGCAACCAATTCCATCCCATGTTCGGGTATTTTTGAGCTATGTACATTATTTCTAAAATATATGAACACATATGGAAACTGGGGAAGCTACCCGATTGTGCTCATGTAGCAGCTGAAATTTCACTTTTAAGACTCTCAGAAAATATGTCTGCCCAGTTGAATGAGGCACTTACATCTACAAAAAAATAAATTAATTGCAAATAAGATAAAGGAAATCGTGATGCGTCCGGTTCCCCATATAACCTGCATAGCATGGATACCATATACTGGTATGGTATTATTATATTGGTAGTGGGATATTGACCTTTGACCCAATATTTGAATTTCTTATCTTCTTTATACCAGGTGGGGAACAAATCATTTAGGGTGAGCTCCAACTCACTAAGGAGTTGACCATCTAAATTTTTGTTTCTAGCCTCTAGGTGATAACATTTGGCTAAATCATCAGGCCTTAATGAAGCTATCAGATCCTTTCTTACATTAAAGATATACTTGTTTTCTATGTATTTGTTCTTCAAAATCCATGATATAGCATTTGCACAAGGGAATACAGTTGGATGTGCTTCCACCCTGAAGATTCTCGATTTTATGATGTTCTTAAATGCCTGTAGTTCGCATGGGTCCTCTACTTCTATAGAAAATTTTGATTTCTTGAGCATGCGATGGACTTCCCCCCATTTCAAAATCTCTCCTTCTTTGTCTAAAATTCGTGATGTATTGTCATATATTGTTCTAACACTTTCTGTATTTGTTGTCTATTGAGAGTTTCCAGATTCAACTTCTAATGGCTTCTTTGATGCCCTCTTTCGTGGTGACATGTCTGAACCTGCATACAATGATAAATTTGTAGCACATTATTATAAATAATTCATAGAGAATTATTCAAGACATGTTGTCCTTTGTATATAGCAATCAATTTCCTACTGAGATTGTGAAGGACTTGGGCAATTATTTGAGAAAAATGAACAATTTTAAATGCAAGTCGGAGGAGTTAATAGTAACTCCTCTAAGCAGTTCATAGGAGTTAATAATAACTCCTCCGAGTAGTTCAGAGGAGTTAATATCAACTCCGTCGAGCAACACTCCGAAGAGTCTTTATTAATCTTGGAGGGTGTTTGGATGTTTTACAAAGAACTCTTCCAATCTACTCGTAGGAGTTAATAATAAATCTCATGAGCATATCAAAGAAGTTAATAGTAACTTCTTTGATATGTTTGGGAGAGTTACTAAAACAATTTCCGGGACAAAATTTGTGAATACACAACATGGTGAGGAACCATTCAATCAGCTTAGAGGTATAGGTTGTGGGCTTATAGTCTATTTAGGTCGAGATTTTGCGCTTTAGATGAAAAATAGAAGGGGGGTTTTGCAGTAGTCGAACTTGAAGATGGGGTTTTTAGGAATGGTCAATTAAAAAAGGAATTCACTTGTTTTAATCTGTAACCATTGAAGGGGTTGGCTCACTGATGAGGGAATAGAGTCTCAAAAATGGTGAAGCAGAAGAGGGAACAATCCAAGGGAATAGAGGCAAAATAGAGTTGAAATCGTGCAAGAGAAAAGAGGGGAAAAAATACCCTAACTCTATTTTTTAATGAAAGAAAAAAGAAGGGGGGGATGGACTTACTAGTTGATAGTTGCCACTTGTAGAGGGATGTGACGGAAAATTTGCTCAAATGGTGTTTACACAGCTCTCCAGTGTCAAGTCAAGAGAAATTTGTATAGTGATAAAATCCCCAACCCCATTTCACTTTATATAGCTTAAAGTTAATTAAGTAGAATTAAATGTGGTATGTGTGCTCAGAGGATTTCTTATCAACTTTACCGAACTTGCCTTGGTTTATCGGAGCGATTGGAAAGAACTACTCCGAGAAGCTCGAAAGATTTGAAGGGAACTCCTCCAAGCAGCTCGGAAGAGTTGAAGGGAACTAATCCGAGTAACTTGGAGGAGTTGAAGGGAACTCCTCCGAGCAGATCAAAGGAGTTGAAGGGAACTCCTCTGAGAAGATTGAAAGAGTTGAAGGGAATTCCTTCGAACAACTAAAAAGAGTTGAAGGGAAGTCCTCCGAACAACTCAGAAGAGTTGAAGGGAACTCCTCTGAGTAGCTTGGAAGAGTTGAAAGGAACTTTTCCGAAAATTTCTTAAAACTACCACTTTGACTAATTTCTCAATTTTTTCAGGCCAATCATGAGTTACCAGGAGAAGCTTTTTTTTTATCAAAGGGATTTTGAGAATTTTAATTAGGTTTCAAAAATGAGGAGGCTCCATTTTAGGAAAGTATCGAAATATGAGGTAAAATGGAGGGGTTGTAGTGCTAGTCACAATAGGATGAAGTCCTGAAAGTGGAGGAAAGCACAAATTTTTGCCCAGATTTGAATTGGATCAGGTGTTTCAATCAGAGAACTTCCCAATGATGATGTGGGAAGGGGAGAGATCAAAGAAGAATCATAAAAATCAAATATCAAGCAAGACTCAAAAGTTAAGAAGGGTTGAAAAGTACCAAGGAAATACTAATGAAAGCTCGTTCCCCAATGGATTCGCCAATTTTTTGTTATGGTAAAGTTCCCCCTGCAGACAGGTGAAACCCCCCTTGAATCAAGACCCCTTCTTTGATCCAAGACAGAAGGAAAACAAATGGTAACTACTTTCCCTTTAGACCTATTTCAACAAGTAGGATAGAAGAGAGAAATGGATGTCACACCTTTTTACGATGGTTGTCCTCCCTACTCCAGTGTTTTGAACTTGATATCCAAGCTCCTAGGTGCAAGAAAAGACCTTCAAAAGAACAAGACAAGATTCCTTTATTCCACACTATAATGTTAAGTAAAAATAGATCTATCTATGATGATTTTCAAAACAATAGACGTGTAAATTATTGAATGCATAAAAATGAATGGAATAGGACAAGTTATCTATTAATGGAAAGCTAACAAAAATGGAAGAACTTACAATCTTTACCTTGATGTTGCAACAACCTCCTCCAAGCTCTTTGTTCTAGCCCCTTGTATCTCACACAATCATAAGTATGATGTTCTTAAATTCTCTCCTCCCCCTCTTAAGCTCTCACATAAGGAATTTAAATAATTTTCCATTTGAGAACTAACTCAACAATCCAAGGAGAATATCACTCACTAGATCCACTAAATTGGAATCTACGAGATTTTTAGGGAGAAAATATCTCTCAAGGATTTTAGGGAGGAAATATCTCTCAAGATCCATAAAATTAGGATATTGGTTTAAGAAAATCTCTCAACCACCCATGAGACTCTCAAATTCTCCTTGAGATTAGGAAACTATATGTGAGGTGGATTCTCACACTAAATTAATTTCATTTTTTCAATAAAAATGAATAATACATGTGCACATAGTATTTTGACCTTCATATAATAAAATTATCCCCCAACATATCTATAGATCATGATAAACACTCCCTCACTTAAGTGTGACAAATAGGTGTGTAACACACGGGTAGCCCTGCCACGATGGTCTACCACCCCGCCACCAAGGCCTGCCACCTTGTCATCATGGCCTACCACCATGGAATTTCATGTCATCACTATCACGACACACGACACGTGGCCTTCATGTCACCACTGACATCATGTACAAAAAATACCCAAAATTCCCAAAATTCATAATTTTTTGAAATTTTTAAGAATGCCTTATTTCAAAACTTTTGTCAAGGCCACCATGGAATTCTGTAATTGAGCTTCCCTTGGCCAATTTCAATTCTACTAATGGTCAATTGTTTCCTTTATCGACCCCTCAACATTACGTCTGGCTCAACCTATGTACAAAAATGACCTGCAAATCGACCCATACAACCCAAGTGATGCAACCGATGCTCTAATACCAATTTGCAACATACCCAGACCCCTAATCTGGGCCACCTTATTGCGGAATATATTTGAATACCAAACGGTAACATACCCAATATCAACAAAACGAAATGATTCACTTTGATGTCAATCTGTAACATACCCATACCACCAGTCTGGGCCACATTACTGCGGAATAGATATGATACCAATCTGTGACATACTCATCATCGGAGATAAATAATACACAAAAAAATATATAAATTACATAGAAAAAACAAATAGCAATTATCTTTTCAAATAAGCATTCACTAACTAGTTGCAGACATCGGACGTTCCACCAAATCATAGACGCTGTTATTATAGCTCTCAACAATAGGTCACCCTCGAGCCAAGGCTATGAATCCAGAGGACAGGTCCTAGGCCAACTCTAACACACAAAACCAGCTATCAAGCTCTCACATTTTTCCCAACCACGCATCAATCCTAGTTTACCGGTTCTCTTCCTCTTCATCCTACACAACCCAAAGAAATGAACCTATTTCTTTGCATTGCAATCCCTCGGTCTCTTCCACTTATTTTCCAGGGATCTAGAGCTACTGGTCAATAAATATCAATGTTGGAAACTCCAAGGATTCTTAGTTGTGGACAGTTCTTTCTCAACTGCTATCATTCACATGCACACATGCATCCAATCCTTTTTGGAATAATCAACAATTACTTACAACCAACAAGGAATGACTCTCTTCCTCCAATAATATCTTCACATGCCCCAAACCAAGAGAAATAATGAATAAGGAATGAAAACAATGATTGGGGAACAATGAAATGAGTCATTAACCAAATTAATGAGGAATCCCCAAACAACCAAAAAACGGGGTTTTATATAATTACATGCAATAAACAACCACATGGCCTTCCCCATGAAGTTCATGTAACCACTTTTCCACCAACTAAAACAAGGTGGGTGAATATAATATAATAAAAGAGTTAGCCCCTTTATCCCCCCTCTCTCATGGAAACATATCCCCCTATCTTTGTCTTTGTCCATCTTGCAGTCAACGATGTATTTTATTAATAATATTCAAAGCATTACATTTCTAGGAACTCCGACCATTTTAACTTTATAGGCACTCTAACCTTTCATGAATAAAAAAAATACAATATTAATCTGAGGACTCCAAATCGAGATATTACATTCAAACTATAAACAATTAGTTTCCCCAACTTCTTCACCTCTATTTCCTAGTCATTACTAGTACCAACCAAGTTCCAAATTTCAAATAGAATTAATGAGTTTGCACAACTTTGTTCATCAAAATGCCCCATTCAATATGGATTGGCCACTAAATTCTATATAGAATGAATGAGTTTCCACA
>ML795436.1:0-15205 GCA_009831015.1 Picea engelmannii
AGATGAATAAGGACATGGGAAAATGGTGTGAGTACCATAAAATACCTTGGCACAACACTGAAGAATGATGCTCCAAGCAGTCACTCGTGGCTGAGTTGAAGGCATCTGAGTCAGAGGTCGATTCTGATTCTGAATCAAATCCTGAAGGAGGTAATATGATTATCGATGATGAACCCAATGCCACTGTCACTACCACCAAATTTTGTCCAAGCAAACCAGAAGAACCAGAGGAAGGGGAATGCCTCGTTCACTCACAGATGTGGATAAAGGGGGCTCTGCATAATTTCGTTTTCAATAGAGACAGTTAGAAGAACTTGATTTCAACAGAGGTCGTCAAGCGGCTGGACCTGCCAACAACACCGCACCTATAGCCCTACACCATCAGTTAGCTTCGCCACTGAAGAGATATTTGTGTCGGCCAATAGTGTAATCTTCCCTACGACATCAAGCCTTTCAAATATGAGGTATTGTGTGATATTTCTCCCAATGAAGTTTGTGATGTTATTTTCAGAAAACCATATTTTTGGAGGCGCCATGTTGTGTATGAGTCTAGACCCCATAGTGTTATTATTACTTTGGGTAGAGAATTTTACAGGATACTAGATGATCAAAATCTGGACCAGGGGTCAAATTTTTGCTCAAAAATCAACATTCTCAGAATTGCCTCAAAACGAACGAGAGCGTATCCCTCGTCGTAACAAATCCAATGCAATTTGTTTTGTCTCAAATGGACGTCGAGAGCGAGAGATATTGTGATCTATCTGAATCGTCAAACAGTAAAAAAATGGATGTTGACTGGGTAGTCCGTATAGTCCGTACGGATGCTTATGTGGCAGGTCTGTACATGATGACATGGCAGGGTACGACTCACATGTGGCAGTTGACATGGCAGGCATTGATGGTTGACATCTGGGCGAATCGTGTTGTGACACTTGGCATCATTTTCGGCGAATGGTAAGGTGCCACGTGGCCCAGTCATGGGCTGCCACGTGGCACCCTTTTATTGGTTTTGGAGTTATCAAAAGTTTTTGTAAGTCGACCGGATTCGAACCAGTGACCTCCCCCTATGCCAAATTTTTCGCAACTTCCGACTTGCCAACGCGCCATTGTATTAGTTCTTGATTAATATATGGTTTCATAAATATTTAAGTTGGTTTAATGTTTGAAACAGACGGGGGGTCGGGTCGGGGCTTAGCCCCGACCCAAGGTTTTATTGTATCTCACCATACAACCGGGTGCGCGGTGGGAGTTACCATATATGCGCGGTTATATAACTTATGCGCGGGAGTTATTTTTTTTAAATGGGGTTTCATATGTATAGCCCATGGAACAACGAGCATTACACATGACCACACCTTACAACATGTGCGCGGTTATATTGGCGCGGTTTCAATTATATAAGCCTCGGTTCTATGTACAAATGACATATGACCGTTGTTTGGAGCTAAAAGATGTGGCCCGTGCTTAGCCTTTGGGATAGCGCGTGGCCACATGAAGCCATGTGACCATACAGAAGATGCATGCACCCAACAAAGGGGGGGGGCTTAAAACGGTTAGCCCTTTTTAATGCGCGTGGTCATATTATGACCCCATGTGCCCAGGAGCTAGGCGGTTAGGGGCTGGAGGCGCCCTAACCGTCCTACAGTTTGGAATGGTTTTTGGTTACGTGCGGTGCCAAGCTTTTACACTATATATTGCGTGTGTGCTGGGTTCAAGAAAACAAGGGTGCGTTTTGGTGAACCAGTTTCAGAAAGCTTGAAGGAGGAAAATGGAGGAGGCCTAACTTCTTCATCTTTTGGCCGATTGAGGTGCCGTAAAAGCCCAGCTAGGGGTTTTTGGATGTCCTGGATCCATTGGTTCTGTTATCAAGGCCATTTGAAGACTTATTCTACAATTTTTTCACCATTGAAGTTTCAGCAAGCTCCGGGGAGCTTGAAGCCCTCATTGATTGAGGACATGCTTTGGTGAGCCTATGTTTGTTTTCTGTGATAGAATAATAATTTTTGGCTAATTGATATGATATGAACACATTGGGACAGGTTTCAGAGTCTGTTGAGGACTTTTTACAGGTGTTTTTTCCAAAGAGAATCTCAGGGAAGCTTATGGCCACATGTAGAAGAGGTCATTCCCGGATGAGCCATGATCCGTTTTCAGAGTTGTATTAGTAATTTTTGGGGTTTTTATGTGTTCTGATATCAATGGTACAATCTGTTTTTCCATTGGAGTTGAGAAGAATCTTGTAAAAGAACTTTTGACAAATTAATCCCAGAGAGCCAAGTCCATTGATGGAGGCTCAAGGAGATGTAGCCCAGAGGGGGGTGAACTCCTTTATCAGTTTGTTCTTGTTGTGAGTTTGATGGTTTATTTGTTGCAAGTTGTGTTGTTGTGTATTTGTTTAAAGTATATATTTAACCATCTAAAAGAACAATTCCTCACACATAAGCATTTACAAGAAGATACATGAACTTAACACATAAGTTTATCTTTCATATTTTAACACATGAAGTAAGGTCCTGTAAAGTTTATTTTTAATGAAGTAGAGGGTGCTTGCATAGCATAACAAGTCAATGTTTCAGGATAAATCCGTGAGTGCGGACACAAACCGATCTCCCTAGATCCACCTGGATCTAGAACAAAACAGGACAGAATAATACACTTTCCCTAAATCTAGACTATTGAATGAACCAAGAGGTAAGGATTATGGACATACCTTATGAACGCTTTCATTAGGTCTCTGTTGTTCCAAGATTTTCCCCAATTCTCTTGCACCATCCATATCACAACAGTACAAACCAATCGAAGTAAAGACAAATCAATCTGTTCAATAGCTAGTCTATACATATGATCAAGGAGTTATGTAATAAAGTGACATCATCTTTATGGGAAAGGGACATATTACTGTATTGAATTAATTGAAAGTGAAACTTACAACCTGAGCCTTGATGTCATAGGTCTCCTTTCGATGGCTCCTAGCTCTGACACACACACTTGCTCATGCATGAAGTAAATCAACCACTTGTAATGACCTTGATGTAGTCTCTTGCTGCTGTAGCATCAGTCCTCCATACAGTCTTGCACTAATTCTTCAATCAATCCCTTGCTAGCTTGCTTCTAACTTGCTTAACCATTTCCATGAGAAATATCCTCAATATATAGGAGAAGATAGATTAGTTACTTGGATAGGAAATGATCCCAAGATATCTGGAATGCCAGCACTTGAATAACCATTCGAAGCCAACTCATGTTTCTAGAAGATTCCCTTCTAGAAGATTTGAGATCTTATCTTTTTCCTTCCTTTGGAACATGTTCTCACCCTGGCTATTAGTTACAGTGCGAGAGGTTCTCACCCCAGCTTAAAGCAGCCTGCGAGAATCAGGCATTCTCGCAGGCAAATACATAGGTAGCCTGTGAACATCCCTTAAAAGCATGATTTTGGAAGCAGACAAATGTAACTTCTTTCAGGAAAGTATTCTTAGTGAAGAGATTGATTTTCTATCATCATAACATCATCATGAAATCATCACAATGACCAAAATTGCGGATAATAGAATGCCCCCCAAAGTCTGAGAGTGGAATCAGTGACAGTCAATAGACTTTGTAAGCCGCATGTGTGTGTCGAGAACCAAGAGCACATCTAATCGAAAACCTGCAAACACCCAAGCATCAACATAATATTATGTATACCAATTCCCGAGGTAGGCATTCCCATACTCAAATCATATACTGATGGCATCATAAACAAAGGTCATGACCACCAATCATACACTGTGGATCCATGTAGTCATAATATAGCACAGCCACCTAAATACACTGTGGATCTGCGCGACAAATTTTCAATCAAGACGACATAGCAATGAAACATACACAGTGGATCTATGTGTCACAAACTATACATACTCCATCGCAACCTGGACCATAAAGACAATATCTAGGGTCTTCAATCTCATCGCCCAGAGTACGAATCTAACCATGTGATTACATGTGTCGAAGTCGAACATGGTAGAAACCACTTGATTACCGGTCATTGATGTAACCGTTAACGAGTGCGAGGGAAATCACCATTGATGTCAATGACTCCCAAGGTACTATAGTACAATCCATTGAGTGTGAATAAATGAGTTGATGTCGAACACTCGACAAAATCTTTTGATCATGGGTCAATGATGTAAACCCACTGTCGAAAGTGAGAAACTTGCCATTGAGGCATGCAAGCTCCAAGGTACTAAATAATTTCTAAGTCTTAATTCCGGATAACGTGTTGAAGTCGATGGAACAAGCCTCATCACAGGAGGGCCTTGATGTATCCCCCATCAGTGACATGAAATGAGTAACTGAGTTTGAAAGTGAAAAAAAGTACGTGGCAATTGGACTTTGGACACAAGGAAGGCTGACACAGAATGAAAGGATAACTGCAGATGGCCGACTCAAATAAACGTTTCAGACGGACAACTCTTGAACATATGAATGACACGACCAATGATTTGGCAGCATTGACTCAAAGACGACACATGAAAAAACCTTGTTATTGAATCGAATGAGAAACAAATGGATTTCCCAAACCGGCTTCAAATGATGAATAGGGGGTGTCATGTTCAAGAGTGACACTTACTGCCAATCAACACAAAGATGAAACATATCCCTTTCCCAAATTTTCCCCCACCATTTCTGGCAAGTACCTCTTTATTTTTACGCAAGCTTGAAGAGGATCACATATTCTTGTTGATATAAGCTCATCCTTCGGACGAGTCCCTCAGAGTATTGTTAACGAACCCTAGGAAGGAGTGGTTCGGTCCCATCACGGGTCTGTCAATGTTTGTTTAACGAGTCCAAAGATAGTAAACTCGAAGGTTTTTCAGGATTATAGAGTTTGGAAAAACACTCAAAAGAGAACTCTCTCAGTTCCTTTTTCGTACAACAGTCCAATGAGACCGAAAAAGGGTTAAACTATCGCTCAAAGGATGCGTACTTCAAATACTTTAATGAGCATGAAAATAGCAAGATTGCTCGGCAATCTTTTCATATTTAGAGAGTCTGAAAAGAGCTTAAAGTTAACTCCAAGGGGGTTCCTTTTTCGTGTAACCACAGCGAGCCCGGAAAAGAGATAAAACAACGTTCGATCACGTTCTTATATTTTTAACAAACGCAAGAACAGATAAGAAGCGCTCGAGGTTGGATGTCAAAATCATAACAAACAACCAAAATCACACCACACCAAGTAAAAATTCTGCCCATAATCGTCCATATTTGCACCTGTCAATCATTTCACTCATTTCTTCATTAGTGATTAGGGTTAAATAAGAAATAATCATAAAAAACCCACTTTTGATATGGTAAAAAGTCATAAAATGAACCAAAAACAAAATTTACCATACCATTTTCACATTTTACCCTTTGAGTGCCAAAAAACCCTCTTTTTACCTCTATCTTTGGTGTCGAATTCCAGGAGTTACGGGAGACCATTCGAAGTGTCGTCAACGATATTTTGGTAAGTGCCTCATCCCTTATCTTTTCATGGTTCAAAATTATATTTTCATTGGTTAAAAATCAAGTTTTAAGTCAATCTTTTGAACCTTATGCGCGTGGGAGCATTCTCGCAGGTGGCCCATACGGGGCTTGCAAGAATGACCCATTCTCGTAGGTGGGACATGGGCCACCTACGAGAAGTTCACACTGTGCGAAGCAGATCACCTGCGAATAGCGCAAAATCCAAAAATTCTTGTAACGTTTAGCCAATTGCCAGATTTTTATCATGAAAAAGATCACTCACTATGTTTGTGCGTTGTTTTTATGCAGGTTGCTAGTCACAATCATGGTTTTAGAGTGGCGGGAACGAGAGCACAAGGAGGACAATGCTAATGTGGAAAACCATCCTCCAACCATTGCTGGACTAAGAGACTGTGGTCTCTTAAAGTATTTCCGTGTCCCGAGCATGAGAGCCCAAGTTCGATTGTTGGAATACTTAGTCTGAATGTGGGATCCAGACCAACTAGTCTTCATCGTGGGAGCCCATACATTGACCATTGATATTGAGGATATATATTTCTTGACCGGGTTATCCAGACGTGGATCCTATTGTAGTTTGTCTGGTAGCAGAGCAGGGGGTCTAAAAATGAGTGAGTATTGTAACCAGTATTGCGTGCCTGAGGCTGAACGACAAAAAGGGAAAGTGGGAATTTGGGGAGTGACCGATTTGACTCTCCGTACCATTCTCTTTACCATTGCTTGAATGGCGAGAAGTGATTCTCCGCATATGGCTCTGCAAAGCTACTTCCAGTACGCCATTGAGTGTACTGAGCCCCAGGTATTCAATTGGGCTGACGCAATATTACGCAATGTCAAGAAACAGTTGACTAAGTGCAGGCGAGGAGGTCTGAAGTAGTTTGGTTATGGGTCTCTGTTAGTGTCTTTCTTCGTAGAGAGAGTCCTAGTATTCCATCTACAGGCTAAGTGGGATCTTCCTGGTCCCAGAGATCCGAGGATGTTACGGTGGTGTCGGCTTATGGCCCGACATGTGGCAGGTCCCATTGTCAAATATGACAATGTTTTTATCGACTAGCTGTAGACTTAGATGCTGATGGTGGAAGACTATGCCTACGCCGGGCTGGACTTCAGAGGAGATCCAAATCTTTCACTTCCTGAAGACGCACAGTGGGGAGACCTCGGTAAGAAGCACACCAATTTTGTCTTTTTAAATGTTTTTGTATTTTTAACATATTTAAATGTTTTTGTTTTTATGGTTTTATCCAAAGACTAACACCAAATTCTTGTTGATATCACAGACGTTGGACCATATCGACCTACTGGAAGTTCTCCTATCCAGTAGCGAGGAGAGGCAGCAGTGGCAGTTCCACAGTATGCCGAGGACTATGTGACAGTGGAGCAGAACTTAGAGGGTCTCATGGCAGACGTTCCAGATATGACCCTGGAGGAGATTCCATGACGCGATCAGCGTCACACTGTAGGAGTCTCTGCCTCTATGGCTCGTCTGCTCCGCAAAGTTTCTAGGACATTAGTGTGCTATCGTGAACATCATTGATATCACTATGTAGAAGCCATGGGCTTCGATTTTTGATATTTTTGATCTTCGGACACATTTTGTAAAAACAAACTTTGATCGTTATATAAAGATATACATGGTTTCTACCGACTTATTTTACATTGTGTACATTTTAATGTGTTTGATTTATAAGTGACTTAAATGCATGTCCAATACATAATTATCTAAAGCATCTGTCAATGTATTAAGACATCTAGGAATGTGTTGATATTCTATGTAATCAAAATGTCGTTCCAAGAGGCGAATCCGCAAATATACCCTTAATAAAGTAGGACTTTGAATAGAATATACATTACTGAGCTGTAGTACTACCAACTGCGAGTCAAGTCGAACAACCAAATGGCAAATTCCGAGAGAGATAGCATCAACCAGTAATTCAACCACGACGCTATACTCTGCGATGTTGTTGGTTGCTCGGCCAAGACATATACCTCGTAGAGATATGAGTTAGTTTGTCGGGGCATAGATTGCCCATGCAGCAGAAGCTAAGTTCCGAGTACTACAGCTAGCACCGTCGACGAAGCCAATGTAAGGTAGTGAATACTCCGACATATGGCAATCAAACACAACGTCACGTAAGGGTAGAGACCAAATAACGTCAAAAACAAAACTAAAGTAACACACACATGCAGTATGATACATAAAATACAAGTACTCATGCACAAATGACTTATGCATAGTACTTCTTTAAGTACAACCCATTCTTGGGTTCACTCAAAGGTACACCATCATAATCAACTAGTTCATACGCTCCTTTTTCCAACACTCTGCTAACAATGTAAGGCCCACGCCACATTGGTTCGAATTTCCCAACTCCTAGGACATCTTTATCTTGTTCATATAGAAGAACAATATCTCCTTCAGAGAAGACACGAGGTTTGACATGCTTGTCATAC
The DNA here is from genome assembly GCA_009831015.1 of Picea engelmannii. NCBI lineage: Eukaryota > Viridiplantae > Streptophyta > Pinopsida > Pinales > Pinaceae > Picea > Picea engelmannii. The sequence goes on from ML795436.1 coordinate 7,954, forward strand.
TGTGCCTTAACACGTTTCTTCTGGGCTTCTATTACAAGAGTAGCATCATGGCGAGTCTCGTCTAATCGCATCAAATACAACATATGTTCCTCTTCGGCAGAATTATTAGGTAAGAGTTCTACAGCTAGCTTCAAAGACAATATCTCACATTCTATTGGCAGAATGGCTTCCATGCCATAAACTAATCGAAAAGGTGTGAATCCCGTGGCAGATTTAACAGATGTTCGATACGCCCACAATACCGAAAATAACATCGTGTGCCAGCTAGTTTTATGTATTCCTATCATCCGTAGAATCATAGTTATAAGCACCTTATTAATGGCTTCGACCTGGCCATTAGCCTGTGGATAATAGGGCGTCGAGCTATCATGACAAAGGCCCAACTTCTCTGTAAGTTCAGACATCATATAATTCCTAAAATGACTACCGTGATCAGTAACGATAGCCTGAGGAACACCAAAACGAGCGATGACATGGTTGAAAAGAAATAATGCTGCAGTCTTCCCAGTATTATCAAATTTCGGCATCACCTCGGCCCACTTAGTAAAATAATCAACAGCTACAATAATATAACCATGCCCCCCGACCGAGTGAGGGTTACATGTCATGAAATCAATGCCCCATTTAGCGAAAGGAGCTACTGAGACCACAGGATGAAGGGGAGCAGGAGGCGACCGAATCTTCTGATTATAGGTTTGGCAGGCATGACACTTCTGAACAACAGTAATGCAGTCATGAAACAAGGAAGGCCAAAAGGAACATGCGTGCAAGATCTTCTGGGTAGTAGCATACCCAGACATATGACCACCACATGCTCCTGAGTGGAAGTCATTCAAAGCTTTCTCAGCTTCTTCAAAATTCAAACAACGCTGAAAGACAGAGTCGATGCCTCGACGGTAAAGAGTATCACCAAGGATAAGATAATGACGTGCTTGATAACGGACGCGACGTCATTTGTTGCTGGAAAAAACCCACTGGAAAGTTTGAGTTTGGAGATATATAATGATATCTCCATACCAAATATCATCTGTACTGATGAGGAAAAGTGACTCGTCAAGTAACGAATCAACTGCTACCTTTTCCGTGGCAGTGTGGGGAAAATCACAAATTAACTCAGCGAAAACTAGAGATTTCTTCGACGTGGTGCGATCGAATTCCAAATCGAACTCCTGGAGAATAAAAATCCACTTGGAGTACTTGCCCCCCAACAATTGACGTGTCGATATATGTTTCATGGGGTTACAGTGTGAAATCACTGTAGTCTTCCTGGAGAGAATATAATGACGAAAACGTTGAACTGCTTGAACAACAGCCAAAGCCAGTTTTTCAACATGTTGGTACTTGATTTCCGTGGATGATAAACTTCTACTCAAGTAATAGATAACATGTTCATCGTGGTTATCATCCTCTTGAACGAGGACCATACCGATAGTATACTCAGACGCAGCTAGATAAAGAAAGTAATCTCGACTATAATCCGGAGGGAAAAGAAGAGGAGCTTTTGTGAGGGATAATTTCAAGGCTTCAAAAGCGTTTTTAGCAACCTTATCCCAAACAAACTATGAACCTTTCTTCAGAAGACGTGTAAAACCCCGAGTAATCTCGGCATAATTCGGGATGAAACGACGAAGAAAATTTGCTTTCCCTTGCAAACTTTGTAACTAGCGTAAAGAAGAAGGAGGAGGGAGATTAAGAATCACCTTGACCTTAATAGGATCTACCCGGATCCCGTGGCGTGAAACAATGAAACCAAGGAGACGGTCGGATTCTACAAAAAAGACACATTTATGGGGATTCAAACTAATGCGATAGAATCGACAACGAACAAAAATTTCTCGGAGACGATTAGGGTGATCGACTCGTCGTAAAGAGTGAGCCGGCAAATCGTCCAAATAAGGTTGAACCATATGCTTGATATCGTGAAATGCGTAAGAAATAGCACGTTGGAACATAGCACCTGCATTCTTTAAACCAAAAGGGAGTTTTCTGTAGGCGAAAGTACCCCAAGGACAAATAAAAGTCGTTTTATGTTGGTCCTCAAGAGCGATATTGATTTGATTGTAGCCGGAAAATCCATCCATGAGGGAAAATATTTCACTACTGGCACAGTCATCGACGATATGGTCAACGAAAGGGGTTGGAAAATTGTCCTTTGGACAAGCTTTGTTGATATCCTGATAATAAAAACAAACGCGTATACTACCACCTTTCTTATCAATCGGTACAGGGTTAGAAACCCACTCTGTCAATGCCACGGGATAAATAAAATCAGCTTTAAGAAGTTTTTCAACTTCGAGTTTAATGGCTGCCGCTTTACGTGGATGGACAGGACGGAGGCGTTGCTGGAATGGTTTAGCTCTGGGGTATGTCTTGATTTCATGAAAAATGATAGCAGGGTCAATACCTGGCATCTCTTCGTAACTCCAGGCAAAGATATCACGAAATTATTTAAACAAGGAAGTATAAGTGACAATTTCTTCGGGAGAACACGAAGCTCCAATATGAACATTTTCGACTATTCCAGGTTTCACTGAAATATCTATGGGCATCGTGGGTGAAATGTTACTGAGGTTCCCTTCCGCAAACACATCACGTGTAGAGTGGGGAACTGTGGATATAACAACAACGGCCGACGTAGTCGAAATCCGCTTATAATTCTCAAGAGTCCGTTGTTCCAGAAACAGTATGGAACGATGATACCCATCGTCCCAAGGGGTGTCCTCCATGACGGACATGATCATCTCGTCAGTGGGAAAGATGATACGAAAAGGATCAGGAGACAACTCATCCAAAGAAGAAGTAGGCAGGGTTGCCGATTGAATGGCGTGATAAGCAGACTCAACCTGACTTAACGGCATAACGTCGCCGAAATGAACATGATCTCCAGGATTAGGGACTATCCAAGGGTCATTAGACATAGGGAGTTCATGAGGCACAGAAGAGATCATATTAATAGAAGCAACTGACGGGTGTGGAATATCAGATGGTGGTGGTATGGGAAAAGTACCCATTAACGAAGAGTCTTTTAAGAGACCGATTCCAACATTCTCGTAACCCGGTGGGGTTTTATCTATGAACGACACGTTGCCAGTGCGAGTATCGGCATTGAAGAAGGCAAGTTGATCAACCGTAACCACTTTTCCTTGGTGAGGAAATCGTAGGACACGGAAAAGGGTTGACACAACAACACACATAGAATCGACCCAGCTACGACCAAGGAGAAGATTGTAATCTAGGGGAGCATCGAAAACTTCCACTTCAACCTGGATGGTCTTACCTTCAAGAGTAACAGGAAACGATGGGAGAACCCTGTAAGGCTTAAAACCAGAGCCGTTGAAGGCTCTCAAAGTGTTTTGTGATTCACTTAAAGGGGGAGAGCCAATGGCTTTCCAACAAGAAAAAGACATCACACACGTAGAGGCCCCCTCATCAACGACAGTCCGACAAATGCTCTTGTCGGCGACAACAACTTGTATTTGAAACGCAAGCTGTGGGGGTAACCTTGGAATATGGTCTTCTAAGTCAAAGACTATCAAATTCGTATCTGTGGGATCAATTCCACCTATAGCTTTCAACAGAGCCCTTCGTTGTGCAGGACAAGACTGAAGGACTTCCAGGGCAGACATCGCTAAAGGTGCTTGGGCCAGATCTTCGACAATGCTATAGTTCTGGGCCGCACGAGCATGAGGATTGAATGCCGATTTCTTAACGACACCTTTCGGGGGTGGTCGTAGAACTGTATCAAGGCTCGGTCGTTCGAGATGAAGAGGACCATTTGCAGATGGATTCGGTGGAGAGGGATGTACCAGATTAGGAGGTAAGTCGTCAACCTTCTCCTTAGAAGGAGTATAGTCTTTAGCTCTAGTGGTAAGTGCAACATTGTCTTTCTTGGAATCATCGGTGCACATCAAAACATAAAATGATGTAGAAGTAGAGGGTTGGTCATGGATGACCAACAAAGCCTGTTGTTGAGACGGAAAGGGTTGGGATAAGACTGTCGGCATAGAGGATTTTGGCTGTCCTTGAAGGAACTTGTTAACCTCAGCACGTCTCGGAAAATCCTTCGTGTAGTGATCGTCACCAAAAATAAGGCAAGGGTAGCATGGTTTGTGCTTATCTCGGTCTTCAACAGGAGGGGTTTTGGTTTGCTCATTCGGATTATTGTTTTTACTCTCCTTATTCTTGCCTCTCCCTTTCTTAGATTTGTTCTTACCGGTCAGCGTAGACTGAACAACGTTCACTTTAGAGGTTTTACCGGTGGGAGGAGCAGGAGACAGAGCACTTTGAACATTAGAAGAATTGGATTTAGGGGTCATGTTTGAAACATAATGTGATTGGGCATGAGTAGTCCCAATCACACCATCGGCTGCATGTGAAGTAGCTGGGGTGGTTGAAGCACTAGAAGTACCAGGATGAGGCAAGTCTGGTAATATATCATAAAGAGTTCCCGTTTGCGAATAAACGAGATCAAGATACTGAGCACGGCTTATAGCCTGCTCTTCTGTAACAACACCGCCCATAGCAATGTCTTTACTGATTTTGTTCACAAAAGATTTTGTAAACCACTCTACCAGTAACTGATCGAGAAGCTCAAGTTTAATGAGATGTTGCCTCCTTCGCCACTCATGAATATGATCAGATATATGAGTGCTTGTATTTTGTTTGAAGGAAGTTAAAATCTCAGTCCCAGTATCGTAACGGATTGGTAACTGGTAATGTGTGAGAAAAGCCATAGCAAGGGTGTGAAAATCGGAAAAGAAACCTCATGGTAACTCAATGTACCACTTCGCAGCAGCTCCAGTGAGGGTTCGTTGAAAAAGACGAAGACGGATGGAGTCGTCCATTAACGAATTAGATGAACACCATAAATGAAAAGTCATGACATGATTATTAGGGTCCTCTCCCGCCTTGCCATCGAATTTTGGGATTTTCGATGGAAGCTTTACAGGAATAGCAGGCCATTGGGGAGAGTGACGGATAGGATCGTTGAGAATCCTAGACAAATCTGGAAAATCCAAAGTCGCAAGAAAAGGCAACTGCCGATTCACTTTCAGGTACTGATGACTTTGGGGTGGAAGCCCCGTTGGTAGACCAGTAGGAGCATAAGCAGACTGTCCGTAGAGAGAAGCTCTGGGTTGGTTTGGTGGTGGCTGGATAGGGTAATAGCCCCAAGGATTAGAACCTTGAGCTTGAGCAGGGACCTGAGGTTGGGAAGTTTGACCCGAACCCCAAATAGGATTAGTCACACCTGGATATGGTTGGCCTACAAGAGGGACTGTTGCTTGCCCCCCAGCAAGAGGTATGTTTTGTAAAATATGTTGCCAATACTGGTCCAACTCAGGAGGTATGTTTTGCCCAAAAGGAGAGGTTGGTCCCCCTACTGTAGGTATAATTCCCCCCGGGATTTGTGTACCAACCGTAGGTTGTGTGGTAACTATGTTATATCCCGGAAAAGGAAAAGGAAACGTACTACCCTGTCCACCAACCGGAATGTGCAAGTTTGGTGCAACAGTTGGGATAGTGCTACTAGTATTAGGATTTCCAGTAGGAAACTGAGGGAGTGTCGGGATGAAACCGAGAATAGGATGCCCAGGAAACTGAGGACCACCTGGAGTTTGTGGAGGTGTTGGATGGGAAACATTCAACAAAGGATTCAACGCATGGTAACTAGGGGGTAAATTTGGATTAGCCTCAGGCATTCGCTGGGTATTTATAGGAGGAAGATTAGTTGCAGTAATTCCGGTTTGGACACTCGTAGTATCCGCAAGATGGGCCATCTCAGGAGGAAGAACAAAACGATAAGTGGTAGTCTCGGGTGTAGTCTCTGTCTCAGGAGACACAGGAGGGTTGATTTCATAAACAGGGGATGACTCTGTACCGAAAAGAACTCGACGAAAATTACCGAACCAAAAAGGATCTTGGCCTACTACACCATGAGAAGGCCCAATAGTTGACTCAGAAGATGTAACAATGGTTTCTTCAGAAGGATTTACTCATCCGACAGGTCGTTCACCACGACGAATGCGATAGTACTCTATAGTATTGGTAATTCGAAAATCACCTAGAGGATCAGTGCGTTCTACTTGTGGAGGTGGTGTAGAAACGTCTTGGACTTCACTTATGTCCACATGTGGTAGAGTAACAAGGGGGATTTCACTCTGACAAGGAGAGTCCTCCGGGGTACCCTCAGGTGTTGTTGTATGCAATGGTTGTGAAGTTTCCAGATGTTCCGGGGATAAACCTTGCATTCTACGTGAACGTCATGGGGGAGCAATTGTAAACAAGTAACAAATTCCCCAACGAAAATCCTATGGTCAACTTCGAGAAACGATCAGCACACACTAGTAAACAAAATCTAGAAGAAATCACCAAGAAAACAGTACCTTCCAATATCGAAGCCACTAGTTGGTGATGAAATCCAACGTCGCAACAACGAGACGAAAAGGGGTGGGGCTAAGGTGGAAAAGTTACGTTGACGACCTGCTTAACAGACTTATGCCCTGGTGCAATATCCCACACATAATCGTGGGTATACCCTCCAAGGAGCCCGAGTGAGTTTGATCAACATCGATTCCAGGTACCGTGAAGACTTTTCCCTCCACAGTCACCTTGGGTAAGAACCTAGAGAGAAAGGCCACTAAGGTCACCACAAACAACAGTACAGCCTGGGGGAACAGTCGTCAGTCTGATCCACACACAAGGGCAGGGTATCTAGACCGAAGCAAACTCAAAGGCTTCCAATCATAATTGTGGGTATACCTCTAAGTGATCCCCGTAATACGTGAAATCTCTACACCGATGTCAACAAAGAAGGGTTAGTAACTCTGCCAATGCCAATGCGACCTAGTGCTTGACCCTTGTGTTAGAAGGGCGTCCCAGGAAAATATGCTGCCAATGGAATTTAACACTCCCTAACTCAAGATTCTATTGTGTGTTTTTGAGCTTTTGGAGAGTGTATCTCTCTTCCTACCCCAAAGCACTAGCCTAGCTAAATGTTGGTGTAAAAGAGCCCTAGAAAAAGTTACTAGGTAAATTTTAATATTACGCAATGTTTTTTAAAAGTTGTTGTTTACTCAAAGGTAACGGAAGTGAAACTCGTGATGTATGAATCTGACCCAAAAATGCAAGGACAATGATGAAATATAATTCTTTTCATTCCATGAATCCTAGTTACGGGAGAGAGAGTATCTTCCAAATCAATCTCAATACTACAATGCAAGTGCAATGCTCAATTTCCGTTCAGATGCCAATG
>ML795436.1:39774-52721 GCA_009831015.1 Picea engelmannii
TTGTTTGAGAGCTCCAACTCTCTGGTTTCTCTAGCACCCACTAGAAGGAAGCACCAACTCCCTGAATATTCCAACACCAACTGGATGGAAGCACCAACTTCCTGAATGTTCCAGCACCAACTGGATGGAAGCACCAACTTCCAATTACACAGGATCCAACCTATATAACAGTGAACACTTGTTCTCCCTAGCACCACCCTGCCACCCTGGTTTCTCTGGCTGCAACCAGATGGAAGCTACAACTCCCTGTGTTCAAGCACCCACTTGAACCTCTAAGGACAATAGTCCTCCCAAGCACCTCCCTACCTCCCTAGAATATTAATGGCTAAATACACATTCAACTTTATAGATAAATCATTTCTTACCAGTCTTTCTTTGTTCTATAAATCTGGTCTTTTGTTCACTGTTCTGCTGCTCTTCTCTTCCTCTGTCTGTTCAGCAGGCATGCTATGCATCAACTTGTTCAGTTATCCTACTCTGCATTTTCTCTTTCTGTCATTCTACTATACTCCTGCTCTTTCTGTCATTCTGCTCTTATGTTCAATCTCCTTCTGCGCATTCTCTCCTCAATTTTTCTTTACAGTTTCATTCTTTTTCACATGCTCGATGACCAAAAACCAAAAACACGACATAGTCTGTTTCCACTTCTTTTATACAATCGAACAAACGATTCAACTTCCCATCTCCTTCGGTAAGAACAATGACAACTGTCCCTGTAAATGAAACGTTAACCCATTTACAATCATGAGTCTGTTTCACTTAACATATTCGTAACAAAGGAGTTAATTTCAAGAAGGAACGGTAACCCTCCGATCACAATCAAATCTTATCCACACTGTTGGATAATCTTTATTATTCTTGCCTTTTAAATTGGGTTTCAGCACTTTCAGTGTTGAGATGCACATGTACTTGGAACCCCCGATTCTCCGATCCCCGATGTGCTCCTTTCCCAAGCTTTATCCCCTTCCAGCTACACAATGGTCCATGTGACCAGCTATCACGTAACCGTCACCATACCTCTCGTCGGGGTTTCGGGGTTTACAATGATAATGTGCATACGCCCCTTGGACCCACGATATGTCGATTCATGACTTCCTCTGTACTCCTTACACCTGTCGTCCACTGACTCCTGGGTGGCCCACAGGCTATATGCCTTATCGGGAAATCGCGTATCGCGATTTCGCAATGTCTGATGTTCAATGTTCTTGTCAATACCAAAACCTGATCCCCGAAATTCCGTATAGAGCTGTGATCAATGGTCCTGGTGTGATCTTGAATCAATGGTTGCGATTGAATCGCAATATCGCGTTTCGCGATTTCGGAGTTTCTGTTGCAGTGTGTTCTTGACATATCAAAGTCCCGATCCCCGAAACTATGACCAGGGCTAGGATCTACAGTTCATATTCATTCTGGATTCAACGACTGCGATTAAATCGTGAAATCGCATTTCGCGATTTCGGAGTTCTTGATGTCAAGAGATTTTGGCATTACAAAGTCTCGATCCTCGATTTCCAATGAGCCCTTTTCTCTAAGTGCTGGCCCTCCTGGCTCATTTCTGGGTCTACATGACCATTACTCTGTGACCACAACCTTACTTCATCGGGGCTACGGGGTTTGTGATGCCTCAATGCATACAACCGCGGTATTCCCGATCATCCAAATCCCGACGCTCCGTTACGCTGACAGCTGACCTCCACTACACCTCCATCCTCCTGCTCTGTTGTGCTGACAGCTGGCCCCCACTCATCGGGGTTTCACTGATCACGATTTTACAATGCATAAATCACTTGTCACCGGGATCCCCGATTCTCCGATGAACAAAACTCTGACGACGCCCGATCCTTTGCCACTTGTCCTTGCAGATGGACGGTCCCTATTCCTCCGAGATTTTGAGACTTTCGATGTCTCGATTCACTTGTCACTGGGATCCCTGATTTCCCGATGGCCAATATCCCGATGCCTCACCAGAATGTTGATGCGTGTCCTGCCCAGATCAACGGCTAGGATTCTCTCTCCAATATCCCGATGACTTGTCTGGGATTTCTCCTCTGCACATTAGGGCTTAACCCCTGCGCAACTCTTATAGATCTGATGGCTGTCGGGTTTTCTTCTCATATCCTACGACTCAGATTTGTTCTCCCTCTCTGCGCTCCTCCTGAGGATTAACCTTTGTGCACCTTCTATAGATCCGGTGACTGACGGGTATCTGCTTCCAATCTGATGGCTCAGATCACTTCTTCTACACGCCTATCATCTTCACTGTTTCCATCAATGACAAGCATTCGTTGCCTGTTCACTGAATTTGCCAACAACCCCTACATGGGATTCCTTCTGGGATGCCATTAAAGAACAGTACTCCCTTTTTGGAAGCTATGAGGACCAGTACACTAGATGGACCACCCTACATTAAGAAAGGGACCAGACAGTACCATATTTCACCAATATTTTCCATACCTTGTGCACCAAATTGGGTATCAAAGATTGTAAGCAACATCTAGTTCTAAACAAATTGTTTGCATAGATACATTCAAACAGAAATGGAGTTTCTGGACATCACCTCATTATGTACGGATTATAGATATGTTGTCAAGATAAAGAAAAAAATTAAGCAGAAGAGGCGAGATTTTGGATATGCAAACTCCTCATAGCCAAAGTAGGGAAAAGGTGGCCCCAACCCACACAACAATGGACAGAGAAAAGACGATCACTCTCAAGACAACTAGTCCAAGCCACAACACAAGAATGGCATTGAGAAGATGAAGAAGGACACGGGAAAATTGTGTGAGTACCATAAAATCCCTTGGCACAACACTAAAGAATGTCACTCCAAGAAGTAACTCATGTCCAAGCTGAAGGCTTTTGAGTCAGAGGTCGATTCTGATTCCAAATCAAATTCTGAAGGAGGGAAATGGATTGTCGACTTTGAACCTAGTGCCACTGCCACTGCCACCAAAGTCCAGCGAAACAAACCAGAAGAACCAAAGGAAGGGGAACACCTCTTTCACTCACAAATGTGGGTAAAGGGGGCTCTTCTTCATTTCATTTTCGATATCGATAGTCAGAAGAACCTAATTTCAGCAGAGGTCATCAAGTGTTGGACCTACCAATGACACTGCTCCCTCATCTCTACACTATCGGTTGTCTTTTCCAAGGAAGAGATCTTCGTGTCAGCCAATAGTGTCGTCTTCCCTACAAAATCAAGCATTTAAAAGATGAGGTATTGTGTGATATTTCTCCCCTTGAAGTTTGTGATGTTCTTTTAGGAAAATCATATTTGTTGAAGTGTCATGTTGTGTATGAGTCTACACACAACAGTTTTATTATTACTTTGGGTAGACAATTGTACAAGATACCAGAGGTAGCGTCGCCTACCGCTATTTCTTTAATATCTGTTAAGCAATGCAGTAAGCTCATTTCACATACCGGGAAGTTCGTCTTCTTTGTGATCTGTACTCACATTAAGCAGGAGGTCGTCACCACATCTATGGCCTCTACACAAAGCCTCTCTTTGTAATGATCCAAAATGCTCAAAATATCAAAAAATAACAGAAGTACACATGTATAGAATGTCAACGTGGAACACAACTCCAAGATAGATAAGTTACAAAATAACTCCTTAAACAATAGGGGAACCCCCTCCAAATAACCAAATACTTTTCATACTTCACAATTCAGATCTCAATAATGAATACATGATCTCTTATATATATCTATTCACACTTGCACATGTGGCCCCTTTATCACTAGGTCGACCCTATTACGTATGTATTTAGACATTACATGTACATTTAGGCCCATATATTCCCCCACTTGGGGTCATATCATACACATTTAGCCATATATATGCCCCCCTTGGGTCATAACATAGTACCCTTCTTCAAAAACCTTTGTCCTCAAATATTTTCATTTAAAGGCTTCACATGTGATGAAACCAAGTAGTATGATTTTTTATGTTCTTTCTTTCTTCATTCAATTGTTGATGATCTATCCATCCAAAATCAATTATTTTCGGTCTTAATCCTTGGGGTCTAGTTGTTGAATAATTTTATTTCTTTTGATTCCATGTATTTTTGTTGAAGCTTCTCCAATTTGTAGTCATTGTTGGTCTCTGATAATAGCTTGTTAATATTAGTTTGGTGATCCATTTTTCCATGAATATTGATAAGTATTCCATATTCTTCCTTTATAATGTTGATATCCTCCTTTTTGTATTCCTTGAAATGTTTCTTGGTAATGAGGGTGTCGATACGGTTTCACATTTGATGGTCTTCCTTCACTCTTCACATGCATTTCATCTATCTTATTTTCAGAGACAATGGAATCCTCAATCATCTTTGCTTGGTCTTTGATTACTCTAGCCTTAAAGATAATACCATTATATTTGGCATGTACATCATGTATATGGAGTTCAACTTCTTCAAGTATATTTTGTTGACCTTCTTGAATCTTGTATTCTTTCTCCTTTTGAGGCTGCAATGTGATCCCGTATAACAAATTATGATGCCCTTCTTCAATTCTAGCTTTCATTTCTAACTTCACCTCATCAATATTTAAGGATTCCTCAAACTTCTTGCAAATTTCCTCTTGCACTCTTTTGGTAGATTCTTTATCCAAGATTATTCTTTCTTCTTTATTTTGACAATTCTTCTTTTCTTCTTTCAATCTCTTAGCCTCATCCAATAGTTTTTTATTATGGCTTCGCAATCTACATATCTCTTCTTCTTTAGTTTTCAAATCTTCTCTTGATTCATCTTTTTCCCACTTTCCTTTGCTAGTCTTTTCTTTCTTTAGGTTCTTAACCTCCTTAATGAGTGATTAATTAAGGGATATTATCTTAGATATCTCCTCACCCTTCTTCTTAATCTCTTCCTTTGCTTATTTTATTTCATCTTGAATTCTATACATTTCCTCCATTTTTGTATCTTTAATCCATTTATATTAGAAGAGTTTTTCAAATTCTTCCCATGTGTAGTGTCATCTATTATTTTGATCAAAACTCATTCACCACTTCCAAGATTCATCAAAAAATTAATCTCTTGCCTTTGCAGCAGTCATATTATATTTTTTTACCAACCTCAACCATTCCATAGGATTTATTTCATCTTTATCTTCATCTCCTATAAATTTAGGTATTTCCATTGATTTTTAATTGAGGTCTAATCCCAACCCTCAAATCACAACTCAATATATTAAAGGGTAAATATCTCAAATAGTTGTAATACTTGTTCCAATATTCTCTTCTATTTTTAATCTTTCCAATGTATTTTGAATCATCTCAATTGGACATTCCAATCAAAAGTTATTATAGTTTTATGTGAACATACCTTTGAAACCCTGATTTGGAGTCTTTCCTCTTGACCAAACTTACTTATGATGTATCTCTGAAATTTTGTCCCTTCTCCGTATGAAATTGAGACCTATAGTACTATGAAATTGGATATTCCAAGTGGAAGTTATGATCACTTCCCCACACCTTGCTGATGTTTGGCCTTTCCAGTTGAGATAACTTGTACAACATGCCTTGTGCACAATAATTGATATCCAATTCTGAAAATTGTACCATAAATATTATGGCATGTCCACTATTCAATTTAACTAGTATCACTCAATTTGGATTCTCTATGAAGAATTTATGGTTTTTTTACACGGAACACGTGTTTGAGACTAGTCAATAGGACTAGTCAACTACCCTATATTACATATTGTGTATCTACAAAATTAGGATGACCCAGAATCTGAAATTTTTATCACAGATATATTGATAATTTATATGAATATCCTCCTAATTTTAGGGTCTGAAATGTTACAAAAAAAATATTATAGAAAAAATTATGCGATGACTATAATTTCAGGATGATTCCAGAACCCTATATTACGCAGGGTATATCTCTGAAATTATAAGGCCTCTAGAGATGAAATTTGAACCCCATGTACCTTGATCCTTATAATAAATATTCGCAAGGGATTTCCTTATGAAACATCGTAGAAAATTTTTTTTAGCAACAATTCCAAGGTGTATCAGATGTAGCAGCGAAACCCCAAGACCTTGAGATTTTATACCAAATGTTATGATCCAAAATGGTCAAAATATAAAAAAATAACAGAAGTACACACCATGTACATAATGTCAACGTGGAGCACAACTCAAAGATAGATAATTTACACAATAACTCCTTAAATAATAGGGGAATCCCCTCCAAATAACCAAATACCTTTCATACTTCACAATTCATATCTCAATAATGAATACATGATCTCTTATATATAGTTATTCACACTTGCACATGAGGCCCCTTTATCACTAGGAAGACCCTATTACATATGTATTTACACATTAATGTATATTTAGGCCCATGTATTCCCCCACTTAAGGTCATATCATATAAAGTTAGCCATATATATACCCCCCTTGGGTCATAACACTCTTTGCAGTAGAATCAAGTGGATGGGATCGTGGAAGAATAGAGAGACATCTTCTCCTCACCCACTGGGGTACTAACGCACTGCCAAGTCAAGCATCTAATTGATCTAACCCTCAGTGCACCTCTACCTAATGGACCAATCTATCGTCACTCGCTAATGGAAAATGACGAAATTAGGCGTCAGATCCAAGGGCTTCTTCAAAAGGGGCGCGTCAGACCCAACTCCTCCCCTTGCAGAATACCGATTGTACTGGTGCAGAAGAAGGACGGGACTTGGAGACTTTTCATTGATTACAAATCCTTAAACAAAATCGAACCAATTGATGTATGGAAGACAACCTCCAAATATACAGAAGGTCTCTTTGAATGGTTGGTCATGCCCTTTGGCTTAACAAATGTGCCACCCACCTTCATGAGGTTGATGGATGATGTATTGAGACCCTTCACCAACTCTTTTGTGGTGGTATATTTGGATGAAATCCTCATGTTCAACAGAACTTGGGAGGACCACATGCGGTATATTCAGCAGGTTTTGAGCACTTTGCGACAGCATAAGATATATGCCAACTTGGAAAAATGTTCTTTTGGCATGAACAGGGTCCAATAATTGGGCTACATTGTTGATGAGAATGGGGTACATGTTTATCGAGATAATATCCATGTCATCTGTGATTGGCTAGCCCCAACCACACTAACCAATCTTCAGATATTCTTGGGACTTGCCAACTTGTTTTGACGGTTTGTCTTGGGATTATCCCATATTGCATGGGCCCTCAGCTAGGTGACCAAGGGTGATGGAAGGTAAAATTTCATGTGGGGGAAGGAACAACAATGAGAATTCTATTATCTAAAGTATTGCTTGTGCTCAACTCCAAGACTCTCCTTGCTCAATTTGAAACAACCGTTCGATATTGAGAGTGATGCATATGACTATGTTGTAGGTGCAATTCTCATTCAACATAGTCATCTGGTGGCATATCATAGTGAGACACTCTCAGATATTGTCCAGAAATAGCCCACCTATGACAAGGAAATGTATTCCATTGTACAATCATGTCGTCAATGGAAACATTACATTATGGGAAAGGAGACGATCATCCACATTGATCACAAGCCTATGTAGTTCATATAGATGCAAGGGAAATCGCAGAACAAGCTCCATCAGAATTGGTCCACCTACCTGTAGCAGTTCCATCTCAACATCAAGTATAAGATAGGGATCTCAAATTGTGTCATTGACTACCTCAGTGAGCCTCCAGTGGCTACACTCACCACTGTGCTCCATTCCTGTGGACATGAGGCTTCTAAGTGGCCCCAACTTTATCTACAAGATCTGGACTTCGCCACCACCTATCAACTCTTGGGTACATGCACGACTGTCACCAATTTTCACATTCAAGACGGACTATTATGTCATCTGGGCCATCTTTGTGTTCCTAAAAGAAATCATCAAAATTTGATTTGGGAATCCATGTACAATCAGATGGAAGGACATTTTGGCATGGAAACAATTGTGGTTGTTCTTCAGAAACATTTTTATTGGACAAAACTTTGATAGGACATCGGAAATTATATCATATCTTGCACTGTTGGTGGCATTGCTAAGCCAACCATCAAGAATAAAGTCTTATACACCCCTCTTCCTACTCTTGAGAAGCCTTGGGAATACATCTCAATGGATTACATATCTAGCCTTACATCTTCCAAGCAAGGAAATGACTATGTATTTGTGGTCGTTGATCAATTTTCGAAGATGGCCATCCTCATGGCTTGAAAGAAGAATATCATAGCATAAGATACTTCCAAGCTCTTATTTGAATGAGTGTGGATCCATTTTTTGATACCACATACCATCATCTCCGACTAGGACAACAGGTTCCTCGACACATTTTGGTCGAGTCTTAGGTCACTATTGGACATCAAGCTCACTAAATCCACTTATTTCTACTCCCAAACAAATGGCCAAAGAGAGGTTTTCAATCAAATGATTGTGCCCATCTTGCTCATGTAAAATTCTAAGAATCCACGTACATGGGATGAGACTCTCCTCTATGTTCATCACAGTTACAACATGGCTCTCCATAGCTCCACTGGCCATAGCCCATTTCAGGTGGGGTTGGGATTCTAACCCTTGGGTCCCATTGATGTTGCATTATCTCTTGCCACCACATAGAAAGACTCTTCCCATGTTCATTTTGAGACCGACAAATCCACTAGATTCATTGAGTGGATTGATCACATCCACCAACAGGTCTAGGAGATTTTGCATAAATCCAATGCTAAGTACAAGTAATGCCATGATCAACACAGGGTACCGCACCGGTTTTAGGTTTGAGACAAAGTCTGGTTACATTTGCAGAAGGAGCATCTCACATGGCCCCATCAGAACCTTCACCCACTTCACTATTGGTCTTACACTATCACCAAGGATATGGGTAGCAATTCTTTTGAGCTCAACACTCCACCATTCCTTGGCCTGCATCTAGTTTTCAATGTGGATCTACTTCAGCCATATTTTCCACCATTATTGAACACCTGAGAGATCGCAGAACAACTAACAACAACATAGCTCAACCTTGATTACATGGAACAATCATCCACTGATTATATAGTGGACACACAAGTCAAGGTCACTCGTCAATAGAGGATCCATCTTTATTGGGTTGTCAAGGCAGGGGAGCTCCTACACCAAGGCAAGTGGCTCACCCATGGCCAAATCCAGTAGAAGTTACCTCGCCGGATGGGGGAACTCAATGCAATGGATACCATTGCTTCCTAAGAGGGGAGGATTGATCTATATGGATATCAGTGTGGATATATATTGGTGGCCACCCACCTATTGTAACTGTCTCCTCTTGTTCCTTTTTAGTTCAACACATTCTTCTGTACTTCTTTGTAATTATGGGTTCTACACTTATGCGGTTTTCTAAATCCCTACACATATTCCAGGTGGATACTAGTGGCCTCTCACCTAATCCAACTGGATTATTTTGTATGTTTTCATGTCATCACATCTTATTGTACTTCTAGGGCCGTTTTGGAGCCCTAAATAGTGGTTTTTGGCTCGCCACGGTAAAATTGAAGACTGATTCTAAGTTTGATGGCATAATGTATATTTCTATGAAAGACCTTTCCAATGGTCTATCACGCACCTAAAACGGATGTCCTATGAAAAGGTTACAACCCCAATAATTTGAGGTACAAACTTACCTATAGGGGCCCACATGAATTTTGGTGTTTCACCTCCTAGGCGTAGGTTTTTGGATGTCTAGAGTTTTGGCATTTATGACTAATATCAAAAATGCCTCTAGAGCCTCATTGTAATCATTCCGCTCAAACTAATGTGTGTAATATCCACATATATTCTCAGATATAGCTACCACCATTCAAGCATGTGCTTCAGTTCTACAGTTTTACAGTTTTATCCAATTTCATTTATTCAATAAAAGATATTGTTCACTGGATATCTATTTTTTTCTTCATATCTCTGTGTTTATTATATTCATTATGTTAATCAGTTTGTTCCTCTCCTAAATCCAGATCAGTGGTATCAGAGTGGTCTTCTCTTCATTTATTTGTCTTCGTGCATGTCCCCGACAAGATCTGGGTACAAGAAGTTGGGACTCGAACCAGTCGATCCATTTCCAGATCTGTCATGTCAAGCTCAACAACAACCCATGGGAGACGAAAATAAAGATGATGGAGCAGGAGATCCTTTTAAAATGTTGCTCGAGGAAGCCCTTTCATGAAAAAGGAATGAAATGATGGACAACTTTATGCAGATCCTTCGACGGTTTCCCACAGGAGAAGCATATTCATCGAGAGGCCATGCAACCCCCTTCAAGGTACAAGTAAATTTTTATATTCCATTATTTGAAGGACTGATAGATGTGGATGTTGTAGATAAATGGTTGAATTTGCTCGAAGGATATTTTTCGGTCCAAAAATTTTTCAATAGGGAAAAGATTACTTTTTCACTCCTCAAGGCCATCCCCCATGTTAAGAATTGGTGGGGCACTTACTATGATCAAATGGCCATAGAGGAATCTGTAATATTTTTCGGTTGCCCCTGCATGTTATTCCTTCCAGGATATCATTAAATAATAGTGCTACCCTGTTGGAAGCTATGAGGACCAGTACACCAGATGGACCACCCTGCATCAAGAAAGGGACTAGACAGTACCAGATTTCACCAATATTTTTAATACCTTGAGCAACAAATTGGGTATCAAAGAATCTGAGTGATGTTTGTTTCTCAAATACTATGATTGTTTTCATATATACTTTCAAACAAAAATGGAGTTTATGTACATCACCTCATTGGGTCTGGCTTATAGATATGCTTTCAAGATCGAGTAGAAATTTAGGTAGAAGAGGCGAGAGGTTGGATCTGCAAATTACTCACAGTTGAAGTAGGGAGAAGGTGGCCCCAACCCACACAACAAGGGACACATAAAACACGGCCACTCTCAGGACAACTTTTCCAAGCCGCAACACAAGCAGGGAAATGAGAAGATGAAGAAGGACATGGGAAAACGGTGTGAGTACCACAAAATCCCTTGGCACAACACTAAAGAATGTCGCTCCAAGAATTTACTCGTGGTCGATCTAAAGGATTCCGAGTCAGAGATCAATTATAATTATGAATCAAATACCAAAGGAGGGAAGTGGATTATCGATGTTGAACCCTATGCCATTGTCGTTGCCACCAAAGTCTGGCCAAGCGAACTAGAAGAAGTAGAGGAAGGGGAATTCCTCTTTCACTCATAGATGTGGGTAAAGGGGGCACTTCTTCATTTCATTTTCAATAGAGGAATTCATAAGAACCTAGTTTCAGTGGAGGTATTCAAGCAGATGGACCTATCAATGACACTGCACCCGCAAACCTACACCATTGGCTACCTTTTCCAAGGAAGATATCTATGTGTCAGCCAACAATGTCATCTACACTACGACATCAAGCCCTTCAAAGATGAGGTATTGTGTGATATTTCTCCCTTTAAATTCTGTGATGTTCTTTTAGGGAAACCATATTTTTGGAAACATCGTGTTGTGTATGAGTCTAGACCCCACAATGTTATTATTACTTTGGGTAGACAATTGTATAGGATACCAGAGGTAGCATCGCCTACCACTATTTCCTTAATATCTGCTAAGAAATGCAATAAGTTCATTTCACAGACCGGGAAGTTTGTCTTCTTTGTGATCTGTTCTCACAGTAAGAACAAGGTTGCCGCCACATCCGTGGCCTCTACACAAAGCCTCTCTTTCTTATGATCCAAAATGATCAAAATATAAAAAACTAACAGAAGAACACACCATGTATAGAATGTCAACGTGGAGCACAACACCAAGATAGATAATTTAAAAAATAACTCCTTAAAGAATATGGGAACCCCCTCCAAATAACCAAATACCTTTCATACTTCACAATTCACATCTCAATAATGAATACATGATCTCTTATATATATCTATTCGCACTTGCACATGAGTCCCCTTTATCACTAGGTCGACCCAATTACATATGTATTTACACATTACATGTACATTTAGGCCCATATATGCCCCTACTTGGAGTCATATCATATACATTTAGCCATATCTATGCCCCCCTTGGGTCATAACATAGTACCCTCCCTCTAAAAGCTTTGTCCTCAAAGATTTTCATTTAAAGGCTTCACATGTGATGAAACCAAGTAATATGATTTTTTTGTGTTCCTTATTTCTTCATTCTATTGCTAATGATCTATCCATCCAAAATCAATTCCTTTCAGTCTTAATCCTTGGTTTATAGTTGTTGAATAATTTTATTTTCTTTGATTCCATGTATTTTTTTTTAACCTTCTCCAATTTGTAGTCGTTGTTGGTCTCTGATAATAGCTTGTTGAAGAGTAGTTTGGTGATCCCTTGTTCCATGAATATTGACAAGTATTCCATATTCTTCCTTCATAATGTTGATATCATCCTTCTTGTATTCCTTGAAATGTTTCTTGGTAATGAGGGTGTCGATGTGGTTTCACATTTGATGGTCTTCCTTCACTCTGCACATGCATTTAATCTATCTTCTTTTCAGTGACAATGGAATACTCGATCATCTTTTCTTGGTATTTGATTACTCTAGCCTTTGAGATAATACCATTATATTTGGCATGTACATATTGTAGATGGGTTTCAACTTATTCAAGTATATTTTGTTGACCTTATTGAATCTTGTCTTCTTTATCCTTTTGAGGATTCAATGTGATCCCATCTAACAAATTATGATGTCCTTCTTCAATTCTGGCTTGCATTTCTGACTTTACATCATTTGTATTTAAGGATAGCATGGTGAAATACCTATATGGTATCTTTTATGGGCTATGGTGTGTATCTCAACGCTGAAACCGATCAATGGTGGTGGTTTCCTCCAGAAATCCACAAAACAATAAATTCGACTCTCTTCCTCCTCTAGGAACTCTCAACATCAAATCATAACAATGCATAATGAATTAGGTTGCTTTACTCTTCCTTTATAGCTTCCCAA
>ML795436.1:91753-103667 GCA_009831015.1 Picea engelmannii
AATGTGAAGTCATGATCTCCATCATAGCTGAGACCATAATCCATTGTACCTTTAAGGTACCTCATCACATGTTTTGCAGCCACTAGGTGAACATGTCTGGGCTCTACCAGAAACTGACTCAAGGTGTTCACTACAAAACAAATTTCTAGTCTGGTGTTCATCAGGTACATCAGTGATCCAATAATATGTTTGTACAGTGTGGCATCTATCAAGTCTGAAGAAGTATTGACCAGCATCTTTGGCTTCATTACCATGGGTGTATTCATGGACTTACATTCTAGCATGTCGAATCTCTTTAAGATTTCGACTGTTTACTTCCCTTGGTTAAGGAAGATCCTTTCTGGACTCTGCCATACCTCAAGACCTAAGAAGTAATGCATTCTGTGGAAAGTCTCTTTTTACATTCAGCGATGAGATTTTCTTCTCCAGTTAAGAATAATTCATCCACATATAGTAGTAATATTATTGGTTCATTATTCATAATTTTGAAGTAGAGATTTGAGTTTGCTTTAATCTTGGTAAAGCCTAAGCTCGTCAAGAAACTGTCTATATGGCCATACCAAGCTCTAGGATCTTGCTTCAATCTGTATAAGGATTTCTTCAATCTGCAGACATAAGACTTCCTTTTTTCAACCTCAAATCCTTGGGGTTGCTCTATATACACTTCCTCTTCGATAACACCATTCAGGAAATATGTCTTCATGTCCATCCGGTGCAGCTTACATTTCATCTTAGTTGCAAGAGCTATGATGGTTCTAATTGAAGTGTATATGGCTACATGAGCGAATGTCTCTTCATAGTCAATGTCTTCTTTCTGGGAAAAGCCACGAGCGACAAATCTTGCTTTATATTTCTTCATACTTCCATCTGCAACATGTTTTATTTTGAAGAGCCATTTTGATGATACCACATCCTTTCTTTTTGGTCTGGGAACTATTTACCATACATCATTCTTTATTATGGATTGGTATTCCTCTGTCATGGCATCTACCCATTCCTTGTTTTGAATGGCTTCTTCAAAGCAAGTAGGCTCTTCATCTAGTAGATTACACATCAAAGCCATGTAACTGGAGAATGGATTTGGTCTTTTCACCTGTCTCGAGGTTCCTTCTGGAACACCATACTTCTCTCCATCTTGAATGAGCTCTCTTGCCCAAGAAGGCTTTATTTTATGGGAGAAGTTCATTTGAGGAGGTTCTTGAACTTCTGTTATGTCATGGTCTTCAGGAGTCTCCTCATCAAGGGAAGTTATGACTTCCCTTATAGGTTCTGTAGCTCTGGGAACTTCCCTCATGGATTCTGCAATCCTAGGATTTACAGGTTCCTCTTCATATACTTCTTCAAGATGGCATCTTCTTGATTTCTTAAGTGTTTCTTCTTCATCAAAGGTGACGTCCCTGCTGGTCTTAATGTGGCAGTGACCAGGTATGTAGATTCTGAAGGACTTGGAGACCTCAAGGTATCCCACAAATATTCCCTTCTTTCCAGAGGGTTCCATCTTGTTTCTTTTCTCTTTTAGTATATGAATAAACACTGGATAGCCAAATATTTTGAGATGGCTTACCTTTGGCTTATTTCTGGTGAACATCTCTTCCGAGGTCTTGAACCCAAGTGCACTATGGGATAATCGGTTCTGCACATAAACAATTTCCATTGTTGCTTCTGCCCAAAAGCACATAGAAAGATCTTGATCATGAATCATGGTCTTTACAACTTCCATAATTGTTCTGTTCTTACTTTCAGCTACACCGTTTTGTTGAAGATTATAGGGAGTAGTGAGTTCCCTCTTGATCCCAACATCTCTGTAGAAGTTCATGAACTCTTTTGAGGTATATTCTCCTCCATTATCTGACCCGAGTATCTTAATCTTTCTTTCAGAAAGATTCTCTATCAAGGCTTTGAATTCCTTGAATTTTCTGAATACTTCATCTTTACATTTCAAGAAATATATCCAGGTCTTGCGAGAATAGTCATCAATAAATGATACATAGTATACATACTCGCTAATGGAAGATGATGGAATTGGGCCACACACGTCTAAATGAATGAGTTCCAATACTACTTCTGCTTTGTTATCCCTCTTTGGAAAAGGGTTCTTGATATTCTTCCCTTGCACACATCCATTGCATATGCCTTCTTGATCAACCTTGATTTCTGGTAAACCTGTGACAACTTTGCATATGTATGGTAGGGCCTTGTAGTTGATGTGGGCTAATCTTCTATGCCAAAGTTCCCATGATTTTTCGATGGCATGGGTCATGGCTGTTTCTGGGTGACCCTTAAGCTTATATAATCCATTTTCTTCATTTCCGATGATGATTGCTTCATTTAAGGTTTCTCCCTTAGCCCACATAAGAACTTATCAATCTATGAAGGAAAATCTATAGCCTTTCATGTCTAGATATGATATGGAGAGTAAGTTCTTCTTTAAGCTCGGTACATAGAGTACGTCCTTCATTGTTATTGAGTTTTCTGAATCTAGCTTGTAGTTTGATTCTCCCACTCCCTTGATGGGATATTGGTAATCATCTCCAAGAGTCACTTTCTGAGAAAACTTCTTTTCTAAAATACAAGAGAGAGTATTTTTCTTACCCATCATGTGTTTTGATGCACCACTATCAATGAGACATGTGTCCTCTCCAGGTGATATAGATCCTAAGAGAGCTAAGCTCAAGACATGGTCCTTAATCATCTTCATAGGTGGTTCTTCATATTTGACTACGTGGGCATGTTGCCTTTTGTGCTTCCTCTTGTATTCTTCTCCACTGAATGGACAAGAATTCACCTTGTGTCCCATCTTATCACAATTATAGCATTGTATAGATGAGAGATCTTGTCCCTTGCGTTGTCCTTTCTTCTGAAAATTTCTTGGATGAGATTCTTGGTTGTTGAATTTGTTTGATGGTTGAGGATCTTTATGAGTTTCCCTTTTGAAGTAGGGTTTCTTCCTTCCTCTTTTTGTATGAGTAGCTAGGGATTTATCATCATCCCTTGCTAGTAGTGCTTCATGGTTGGCTACCCTTGTCTCCTCTTGGATGCATTATTCCCATAGGCTCTCAAACTGTAGTTTCTCCTTTCTGGCACATATTGTCTGGATGAAAGCATCCCAAGGTATTCTGAGACCATTTAGGGCCGTCATTATGAATTTATCTTCATCTATGGTGTCTCCAATCACTTTTAATTGTTCTTTGATTTCTGCAATTCGGGAGAAATATTCTTGAATCATTTCTCAATTCTGCATCTTGGCATTCTTCAATTGAGATCTTAGGTTCATCTTTCGGTTGAAGTTCTTTCCTTCGTATAGTTTGCTTAAAGAGTCAAACATCTCCTTTGGATTTTTCTTGGACGATACATACGAGATCAGGTGGTCCTTGATTGAATCTATAATGATTCTTTGAGCCATGATTGAGTCTTTCTGATGCTTCACTTTCTCTACGGCATCTTCAGGTTCCTCCACTTCTTCTTTGATGAATTTTTCTAGGTCATTCTCGGCAAGGATCAGACCAATCCTATACTTCCAGGCATGGAAGTTGTCTATGCCTTCTAGTTTCTCAACAAGCTTTATGCTTGCATACATCTTGTACTTGAGGTTATGAAAAATGACCAAAAATGAAAATGTTTAAAATCAAATTTTGACCTTACCAAGAGGTGCGCTTGGCTGAGGCAAGTAGCCTGGTGTACTTGGATCTGAGAAAATCCAATTGTTTACCCCTTCAAATCTGATCTGTGTATTTCTAGACTGGTGCTTCTAGTACTTCTGGTACTCTGGTACTTCTGGTACTTTTGTGAAACTAGGGTTTCACTTTCCAGGGGATCTAGCCACTGAAAAGGTGTGCTCTAAGTGCCAAAATTATCCTTGGGGGAGGGCACAACTTTCTAGGTAGTTTTGGAGCTGAAAAGCTTCACTTTTGAAAAACCCTAATTTGCAGGTACTGCAATAGTGATGTTTTTCTCTTGTGAAATATGTTTTCTTCAGGTTGGCCCTAATACCATGTTAATGTTTATGCTATTATTATATTTATTTTCATTTCAATAGATAAGAGAAACATAATAACAAGATCACTGAGAAATACACATTCACAAGAGACACAACATTTATCCTGGGAAACCCTCTAGGGGAAGAAAACCCAACAAAAACTTCCTTATCATAAATTGCCAATACAATGTCAAGAGATAACTCAAACCAATACAGATAGTCCTCTCCAAAATATGTGCCACTCTTCTCCCTCTCTTTCACTGGTAAGTTACATCTTTCCTCTTAAGAATGAGCAAGTGAGTTGTGTGATAAAGTGAGGCGCTAGCCTCTCTATATATACAAGACTAGCACGTGTGAAGGGTCTTCACTGGCAGGGCCGACCTCTCACTCTGGGTGGGTAATCCCACCTTTAATTTAATTCTGGGTCTCAATAATAACTTTTGGTGCCGACTTCTTATTCTGCGTATTACAATTGTTTGTTAACCAATCCGCAAAAGGGGATTTGGTCCTAATACAATTACCAACATGATTAATCCACAATGAGGATTAATCTTATGAATACAATAACAATAATAATAAGAATACTCTTTGCAGTTACATTATTTCAACAAAGGTATCCTTCTTGGATATGCTTATACCAAGAAAGAAAACATATGCTAAAATATTAGGTTACATAAGATTGTTGAGAGTGTAGATGTCAAAGTGGATGATATAAAAACAATTGGTATCCTAGTTAGAGATCGATGAGAATCGATGGACAGAACCAAGGGTTGTTTGAAGAATATGGCCGACAATTGTGTTGTGTTCAGTAAGACAGAAGTATCCACAACAACAACATTATGATGTAAAACATTTTATACATGAAATCATGTAGAGATAACAATAGGAAATACCTTTTCAGGAAGAGCTACCCTTTTTAGAAAAAAAGGGGGAAAATTGTCTAAGGCAGAGAGAGCAGACTGACATGGGGAGTCATTTAGTTTTGGCAGGCAGAGCATGATTGCAGGGGGAGTTACCAAAGTTTATATATTGATCAGTAGCATATAGAAATACAGATCGTAAGAGGATAAACCCTTTTCCATTGATGTCAAAGGGGGAGAGTAACTTCAGAGGACAAAAGCATCACCACAGGGAGAGATTGTGTATGAAGTTGGTGTGTTTCCATCAATGACAAAGGGGGATATTGTTGGACATAGTTTCATTGATGTATTGTCATTGATGTCAACATTCGATATCATTGATGTGATGATAAGTTGAGATAAAATCTCAAGAGGGTTAGTGAATGAAGATCAAAGCTCAGAAACGATGGCACAATGAATTTCAGAAGAATCATTGGAGGACTAGTCAATAGTATATAATGATTGATGTCAAACAGTTGGATGATATGCAGAGATTAAATCTCAGGAGAGTTAACGAATGAAGATCAAATCTCAAAAGATATGGTGTATTGAAACTCAGTAGGTATGGTGCAATGAAACTCAAATCAAATCAAGACAGATGATGCACAATCGCCAGATCAACAATAGGGATGAATTATGGAGAGCGAAAGAAGAATCAAACTACTCGCTAGTTCCAATCCCACAATCGGTCTAGATCGTCAGATATCATAAACTCAAACATCTACAACTATGGCTGATCCAATAAACAATAATATTAAGTCATATTAAGTCGTGACCATCGGATGCGCAATCGCCAGATCAATGGCAGGGATAGATTGTGGATATCATAATAAGTATTAAACATCATGCTATTTCCAATCCCACAATTATTCAGGACCGTCAGATCTTACTACTTCAAAGATCGATGATTTTGGTTGACTCACCAACAATGCACAACTTCAAATTGTGGAGTTTGGGTGTCGAGTTAAATCACTCGCAAGTTGTGGTTCTGCAATCATCGTCAACTATTAATATTCTTCAAAGAGTTCACATCGAACGTTAGATCAAATCAAGTGGAAGGATAAGATAAGTCAGGTAAAATATCTAATATCACAATTATATGAACTTCTGTCAGCCGTCAGATCATTCTAAAGTGGAAGGATAGGATAATCTAGAAGAAGGATAGTTGGATTTAAACCAAGGCAAAACTACATCATAGAAAGATCGAGCCATTGATCTAAAAACATGATCAACGAACAAAATTAAGTTCAGGTTAAAACTAGCAAGGAGGTTACTGTTTGGGGAATATCACTTCGGAAGAATTGGCAACTTGAAAAATTGAAATACCCGAAGTCCTGAAATTCGAAATGAATAAGGACCATCGGATCTGGAGGATATACAATGACCATTGGATCAGGGTTGTTGGTCAACAGATCACCTCAGCAAGGACACGTGGTAGACCATGTCAGAATACCACATCAGCAAGTACACATGGCATAATCAAATGATGACATGTGTCAAGAGGAAATTGGCTCGTGCCATGTCAGCACATAATGTCAATAAGTTATGTCACTACAGGATAATTACTTCGGGAGTTTCACCACCAAGAAATGTCAAAAGTCTCGAAGTCCCGAAGGACGAAGTTTCAAAGTCACTCTCAGTCGTCAATATAAGATACCCTTCGAATACTATTCTAGCCATTAGATCAAGGAGATGAATATGTGTCACATCAGGAGATCTACGTCGACAGACCGTGACAACAAGAAACTATGATAGACCACATAAGCAATCCACGTTAGTAAGGACACATGGCATAGTCAGAGAATGAAAAGTGTCAAGTTGAAATCAGTATATCAGGTACATGAAAATAATGAATCTGAGTGACATGTGGAAGCTACTCAGCTTGTGACATGTCATCAAGTGACATAAGAAAGTTACATCACTCTGGGAGTTTTACTGCGGGAGTTTCACCACTAGCAAATGACAAAATCTCTGAAGTCTTGAAGGATGAAATCTCGAAGTAGACATGGTTCATATGATATAAATAAACACTTCGGGAGAATTATCATCCATATATCTACTATAGTGTAAGGATAGTGTAAGTGGAAGTGTTAACCGAAAGCAAGAGGTCTCCACCGTATTATGACTTACTCAACAGTTGATCACTCAGGAGGAAAATGGAGCGTCATTTATTCAAAACCTCCGAAGTCCTGAATGCTGAAGTCCTGAAGTGGACATGGGTTGTCTAATATGAAGAATACTTCGATTGCATTCTCAACCATTGATCAAAACACAGTGGAAGGAAAATGTAAGTATAATAAACGAAGTCGTGAAGTAATCTGGCCATCCATCTCAATGCTTGAATAAGACCTAGTCATCAGATTAAGCCTTGTAAGAATCAAATCTGATGATTGATTAGTTTCCACGACATAAATGTAAACCATATGATATATTCGAGAAATCTGATTCATAAGTTTTGAAAGGTTTCAAGTCAAAAATTTCTGAAGGGAGAAGTGTCGAAGTTACAATAGTCATCCATTTCAGGAGGTTCAAATTGTGACCGTTGATTCACATAAGTTCTCAAGCGCTCGTCTGGTTTGGCATCTGATCACCATTGTTGGTCATATGATATAAGATTTTTAAAAGGAAATTATAATACATCGTTGTAGTTGGTAATCTCGTGGTTCTGTAACACTCGGTCACATGTAATGGTTTGAAGGAAGCACTTATGTAGAATTTGGTCTCTATGAAAAAAAGCAGATATTCAGGATCGAGTTTAAAGGATGAAATTGATCCATATGCGATCAATTTATGAAAATCCTTCACTGTAGAAATGATAAAAATATGATTATATTTTATTTAAATGAAGAGGGTCCAAACAAAAGTACCCAGTGCATCTCAAACTCACACCATTTTGAGGATTATATAAATGAGGAAGAGTTATGAGAAGGGGTGTCTCTGTGGTCCAGATAAGAAGATAAAATTAGAAGTAGAGTTGAAGCAGAAGAATTATTTGTTCTAATGGGCATGTCAATATCTTATTGAAGATAAAGAACAAAGGAAGTTAGAGAAGCAGTTATGCAATCCAGTATATGTTATAGAAGAGCTTTATTGGACTGCAACATAGTCATTAAATATTAAATGATGGAATCTAGAGAGCAAGAGATGAATTTTGTCTGAGATAACCAGAAGACCATGCAAGCAGACAATATAGGAGAAGTGTTATACATGTTATAACCTGCATAAAGGGACGAAGCGTGGAGCAAGGGAAAACAATTCGAAGTCGAAAGGTAAAATTTGATAGGGCTTGTGTTAATGGATTCTTGACTCAAAATCAATGAAGAGCAGAAGAGATTGAATTACATTGTAAAATTAAGGGTGGTTGGGTGGTGCAAGGGCAGGTTGCATCCTGTGAGGGATTTGGTGCTTCCTTGTCATTTGTATCTTACTAAATAGGAGGTTGTATCCTCCTACCAGTTGGTGCTGGTGAACAAAGGGATTTGGTGCTTCCTTGTCATTTATAGCTGACTAAACAGGGGGTCGAACCCTCCTATTAGTTGGTGCTGGTGAAAAAGGGTGTGGGTGCATCCTGATAATTTGGTGTTGATAAAAAAGGAAGAATATCTTCCTTCTATGTAACTTGTCAGAAAAGGAATTTTGCAGTTAATAGAAAAGAGTTGGTGTTTTTCCCTATTGGGTTCCACGATAAATCGTGTGTTCATAAGGGTCTGTTATTCATCATATATTGCTTAATTGAATAATTAATGTTTTCTTAATATTGAAGGAATTATTAAGAAAAAGTAGGCAATACTGATTGACCCCCCCCTCTTAGTATTGTTGGATATTCCATCAGTTTGTGATGTTATTTTAGGACAACCATATTTGTGGAAGCGTCATGTTGTGTGTGATTCTAGACCCCGTAGTGTTATTATTACTTTGCGTAGACAATTGTACAGGATACCAGAGATAGTGTCACCTATTTCTCTTTCTTTAACCTCTGCTAAGTAATGAAGTAAGTTCATTTCACAGATCGGTAATTTCTTCTTCTTTGTGATCTATTCTCACAGTAAGCAGAAGGTCGTCACCACATCTGTGGCCTATACACAAATCCTCTCTTTGTTATGATCCAAAATGCTCAAAATATCAAAAAATAACAGAAGTACACACCATGTATAAAATGTCAATGTGGAGCACAACTCCAATATAGATAAGTTACACAATAACTCCTTAAATAATATGGGAACCCCCTCCAAATAACCAAATCCATTTCATACTTCACATTTCATATCTGAACAATGAATACATGATCTCTTATATATAGCTATTCACACTTGCACACTAGGCCCCTTTATCACTAGGTCGACCCTATTACATATGTATTTACACATTACATGTACATTTAGGCCCATATATTCCCCCACTTGGGGTCATATCATATACATTTAACCATATATATGCCCCCCTTGGGTCATAACATAGTTCCCTCCTTCAAAAATATTTGTCCTCAAAGCTTTGCATTTAAAGGCTTCACATGTGATGAAACTAAGTAATATGATTTTTTATGTTCCTACTTTCTTCATTTCATTTTTGATGATATATCCATCCAAAATAAATTATTTTCGGTCTTAATCCTTGGTGTCTAGTTGTTGAATGATTTTATTTCCTTTGATTCCATGTATTTTTGTTGAAGCTTCTCTAATTTGTAGTCATTGTTGGTCTCTGATAATAGCTTGTTGAAGAGTAGTTTGGTGATCCCTTGTTCCATGAATATTGACAAGTATTCCATCTTCTTCCTGTTGGAAAATATTGCACAGACAACGAATGCGTGTTGGAAACAGACAACGAATCAACGAATGGTTGTCATTGATGGCAACAGACAGTGAATCAGCGAATGATGGATGTCATTGATGGCAAGTCTGTATCAGACAGGAATCCCATTGCAACAAGCTTTCACGATTCAATAGTAGTCATTGGATCATCAAAAATGAATATGGACCGTTGATGTAACTCCATATCGGAGTTTCGGGGATCGCGATTTGGAAGTGACAAGAACTTTGAACATTAGAAATACCGAAATCGCGATATGAGATATGGTGATTTAATCATAGCCATTAAATCAAGAAGAGATCAGGACCATCCACTTGGAGAGGATGCGTGGCAGCGATTGAGCGCCACCAGGAACAACCCCGACAGGGAGGCCATCC
Organism: Picea engelmannii; assembly: GCA_009831015.1. Taxonomy (NCBI): domain Eukaryota; kingdom Viridiplantae; phylum Streptophyta; class Pinopsida; order Pinales; family Pinaceae; genus Picea; species Picea engelmannii. The sequence continues at coordinate 101,812 of ML795436.1, forward strand.
ATCGGCATATCGAGAGTCGGTATATCGACAATCTCGTTGACCAAAAGTCAGGAATTTCAATGTGGAAAACCTGACCTAATTAGAACCATCCATCTGCGAGGACAGGTGGCAAAGGATCAAGCGTCGTCGGCTTATCGGGAGTCTTGAGACTAAGGGTGCGAGGCCTTCTGAACCCTGAACTGTGAGAAGAGACCACAGTCATGGATCTCAGATAGGACATGTGTCAAGGATCCAAGAGGAGTTGGCGTGGGAGGACAGGTGGCATCTCACATCGGATATCGAGATATCGGAGATCCCGGGAGAAAGGAATTCGTGCATCTCGAACTCGTGAACCCCGTAGCCCTGACACTATAAGGTTGTGGTCACAAGAGTTGGACATATGAGCGAGAGTTGAGCTAGGAGGGCCAGCGTGTGAAGGGACACATCGGGGATCGGAGGATTAGGAATTCCGTAGGCATGTGCATGGTGACATCAAAAACGCCGAAACCCCGATGAGAGGTTTGATCGAGGTCATGTGTTGACGGTCATATGGGCCAAGGCCTATAGCCAGAAGGGCTAGTGCGTGGAAAGGGGCGCATCGGCATCAGGGATCGGGACTTTGAAATGACAAAGTCACTTGACATCAAAAACCCCGATTTTGCGAAATGAGAAATCACAAGTGAATCTGGACCATCAAATCCAGAGATGATCAGGACCGTTGATCACAGCCCGTATCGGAGTATCGAGGATCGAGATTCTGAAATGCCAAAATCTCTTGACATCAAGAACTCCAAAATTGCGATATGCGATTTCGCGATTTAATCGCAGCCGTTAAAGTTAGAAGCGATCTGGACCGTTAATTCTAGTCACTGTCGGAGTATCGGGGATCGGGACTTTGAAATGCCAAAATCTCTTGACATCAAGAACTCCGAAATCGTGATATGCAATTTCACAATTTAATCATAGCCATTGGATAAGAAGTGATCTGGACCATTGATTTAACTTCTTATCGGAGTTTCGGGGATCGACATTTGTAAATGAAAAAAACTCTGATCACCAAGAGTGCCGAAATCGTGATGTGGGAAATCCTGATTGGATCTGAACCGTTGGATCAAGTAGTGATCGGAGGGTTATTGTTCTTCCACACACATGTAACTCATCACTTACGATTATTCTAAACAAAATGAATTCTTGAGTGCGAAACAATTATCATTTCAGTTGCTAAGACAGGTGTCCTTGGATTGCCTATTGGAAGGTGAAGTGGAACCGTCAAGGTTGTGTGTATAAAAGAAAATGAGAGAGACTAAATTTCTGTTGGCGGTTCTAGATGGAAAAAGAACGAAAAGTAAGAAAGGATAAATGAGAATATGCGTAGTATGAAGTTTCAACAGATGTACAGAATGAGATGAAATGTAAAGCAGAAATAGAGCAGAACGACAGGAAGAGTAGAAGCAGAGAAGAATGACAGAAGAATTTGATGTAGAGCAGACCTGCTAAACAAACAGAAGAAGAGAAGAATTGCAGAACAATTTGTTGAAGATCATATACAGAGAAAGATTGGTAAGAATTGATTTATCTATGTAGTTGTCTGTGTATTTATTTTTTGATATTTTAGGGAGGTAGGGAGGTGCTCGGGAGGACTGTTGTCCTCAGAGATTCAAGTGGGTGCTTGAACATAGGGATTTGTAGCTTCCATCTGGTTGTAGCCAGAGAAACTAGGGTGGCAGGGTGGTCCTAGGGAGAACAAGTGTTCTCTGTTATACAGGTTGGAGCCTGTGTAACTGGAAGTTGGTGCTTCCATCCAGTTGGTGCTGGAACATTCAGGAAGTTGGTGCTTCCATCCAGTTGGTGCTGGAATACTCAGGGAGTTGGTGCTT
>ML795436.1:209775-220351 GCA_009831015.1 Picea engelmannii
ATATAAGTTTCTAGCTCATCATCTATTACAATGTATTAAAAAAAATCTAACCCTAACATCATTAGGTCTTCCATGCATGCGTGTGTGTTGCTTTTCCTTCCAGTTTTCGCTTTCCTTGTGCATGCCTTCCTTCCCAAAATACCCTTTATTTTCGATTCGTTTAGCTTCCAATAGGCCCCCAACATTGACATGTGGCTCATCCTGATCCACCTAACCCCTATGTGCTTCATCGATCTCCCTTGTGATTGCTTGGAACTTCTCCATGAGCTTTGTTGCTTGTGTTTGGGCCTGTGTGGTCTTCTCCTTGAGTGTGTCCAATATCTACATTGCAATCTTGTCATTGACCATCCTTACACATTCTTCCTGAGTTTGTGCCATATGTGTTTTGGCTTCCTCTGCCTATGAAATGACCTTTGTTTCTCGCTCCTGGAGGGGTTCCATTTGAGCCTGGAACTCCTTTTTCTACGTCTGCGTATTTATGAGTTATGCCTGTAGTTTCTTCATGTCCTTCACCCCTTTGATGCACTCTATGATCGAAATTGTCTTCTGCCTCTATTTGAGGTCCTGGATAGTTGCGCTTATCCTTTCTTCTTCCTGATCCCACTTCTGGACATGTTGATCTTCTTCCAGCTTCGTCCAAAGTTGTGTTTCTTTCTTGAACAAGTTGGCCACTGCATCGACTTGTCATTCTATCTCTTCCATAAGCGCAATTGCATATTTCTTCCTTTTCTCCTTCACTACTGGTGAAGTGGTAGGTGTAAGATGCTCCTGGAGATTCTCGATCTTTTGTTGGTATTGATCAATTGTCTGCACAATCTAGTCAATATTCTTTGTCACCATGAGTTTAGTCATCTGCGCAGTCTTTAAGATCTTCTCGTAGGCTGAAACCACTTTCTGTTCCAATCCCTTCACGTGTTCCTTCTCCTCTTTGGTCTCGATCATGGCTTACTCAAGTACCAATTCCAACCCATCCTGATCATCCTTTGCTTGCTACAATTATGTTGTCTCCATGCGTGCACGAGACTGTACCTTCTGTGTAATGTTGACTTGCAATTTATACAAGGCCTTGGTTGGTATCCGCATCAGTACCAACTATAGTTGAGCCAAGTATTTTAGGGGTGTCTACCCCATGATTTTGTCCATGCAAAACATGTTGGGTGTGACATGAAACATTGAAATTGGCTATGCTATCGTCTAGATTGTATCTCTCTCACTTTCTCCAGGTTATCCTCCTATATGTGATGTTGACGAGCTCATTTCTATATTGTTGGCGAATGCTTGTGCTTCCCCGAGCTGCCTAAGGAGTTGTCATATTTGTGCCATCTCTTCTTCATTTATGTCCCTTTGGCACACAACATTCTCAAAATCCTCGAATGTGCGATCGTGGACCATTTGGGCCACCATGTATGCATCATCCTCAGTGATCATGTATTCTGGGGGAATTCTATGTGCATTCATCTTCTTGCACACACCCCCTGTCTGGTTGGTTGGCCTCTTATTCTGGCCTATCTCTTATGGCGTAGCACTTGATGTAGTTCCCTATGTTGCCTCAGCTTATTTCTGTTGTACCTGGGGTTCATGTGTGTTGTTATTCTTCCCCATCTGGACTCTTGTCTTGGATGTCCCTCCTTTCTTCTGTTGTGCCTTGTTTTGACCTGTCCTTGGCTTCTTGGGACCTGATACTTCCTTGGGCTATGTCTGTTCCTTCCCTACCTCCTCAGTAGGTGTATGTACCCATATTACCTCCTCCTCCTCTATCTTTGCAGGTATTTTTCGATTGAGGATTGGAATCCTCCATTGATCTTCCCAATCCTTAATGGCCATCTGTATATCCCCCTCCATGATGAAATAACGCAGTTATAGCCATATCCACATATCATGTCTAGTGGCTTTGAAATTGGCAATGCCCTGATACCATGCAACATCTTCTATTGTTACCCTCCAAGTGTTGGCAATGGTGTCCTGTAGGTCGCGGAGGTATCCTTTGAATATAAATTTATTTTATTTTAAGTTCTTGGTGTCCAAAGTGACTCCAAGCGATAAGTATCGCGCTCCATGGTAGGGTTTGGGTCTAGTGGTGAAAATTGAGTACTTTGGATCCTTCCATCCCATAATGGCTATCAGGATGAGTAGTCATGAATAATGAAATTATGTCCCAAAATACTACGCATCCTTGTAGTCGTCTAGGAACATATTCAACAAGGGGCCCAGCTGAGTGTGGTGCCCTCCACACACTATGTTGTAGCTGTGACAACCCCGTCCGGGACTTCCTCCTTGCATCATTTCCTGAGAAATTTGCATTCCATAATTTTTTTGGCCATCCTTGTCATGTTGTCACTAATATGCTTGATAATGATTCGGTGCAACCCCCTTTCGGTGTCATATTTCTTCTTCATCTCCTCATCTAGTGTTTTCTCCTTTTTTTTTATCCTCGATGAACTATGCAGGATCCATGCCCCATGATGGCATCCCTGTGATGTGTGTGATGAGATCTATGTCTATTGAGATGAGATGTTCCAGCCACAAATCTCTACCATGTGTGACCGCCATTAGTTTTTTGACGCAGTTGTTTGCATATTGGCCTCTCCTAAAATGTGCTAGGTCTAATAGACCTACAATCCCTGCCTTTTCAATTCCTACTACCCACTAGACTGGTTGATGGATTGGTTCCCCAAAGGGTCCTATACCCAGAGTATGTAGGTAGACCTGCTTAGCGAACTTTGGGAACTTGTTTGTGTCTGTTACATGATGGTCTAAGTACCTCAATTTCTATACATAACCTAACAAATTTGTTGGTACACGTACCCCTTCTAGTATGCGCAGCAAGACGATTGTTGCGGTGGGTTGTCTGCGCGGTGACCTAGGTACCATCTCCTTGCCCTTTCGTTGTGGTGGCTAACTCGAGGTTCCAACCTCCATTGTCCATTCCTATGCATGCTCCTCTGGTAGACTAGTGACATCCTCCACTGCTTCCTCTTGTGGTTGTTCTTACATGGTTGTCTGTGACTCTTCCGGCGAGACCGTTTCTTCCTGGTTCAGAACCTTCCCATTGACTCTCAGGGCATCCATAGGTTTTTTGGGTTTGACTTTGATGGCTACATCCTCATTCTGCTGGCCCTGCCCTCTTCTGGCATATCGATGTCCATGCCCGCAGGTGATGTTTGTTGATTTTCTTCCTCAATGGGTGTTGGGCTTCCTAGTGTTGTATCCAGTGATGGGAGTTTGTCCACATTGACAACTTCTGGCGGCTAAGATGTTTTTTTTTTCTTTCCTACAGTTTTGATTGTGCTCTGGTACTACCTCGAGGTCGTCTGCCAGTCTGGCTCTATTCTCTCTATTTGGGTGGTGCCATGGTGGTAATGTTGTTATTGTTCGAGGTCAGTAGCATATGTAACCCCTGAAATCTTCACTCTCTTCTATGTATTCTCTCTCTCTCTATGCCTTTTCCAATTCCACAATGACCTTTCCGCTCCCATGTCCCTGCTTTGTATCAACGTCGTGTGAAGCTTGTCGGAGAAATTTCCGTGATGCCTTAATTGAAATGTTGGTTCCTTCATACTTTCCATTGATTTCCCCTATCGTCTCCAGTTGGTGTGATTAATGCAGTGTCTTGTTAGTCATTTTCGGCATTCAATTATGATAGTCTTTGTCGGTTGGCACTTCTTTTGTCGTATCCACCTTTCCCACTTGTTTTTGTTTTATGGTGACCTGTCTCTATCGGGCTTGTATTTCCGAGCGTGGATTCTCCTTCTCCTTTCGGTGCATTCTCCTTCTCATTTCGGTGCGCTATGCCTTTGTTGTTCCTTTTTGATATCTTGTACTATATATTTTTTTTCTTTTTTCTTTTTTTCCCAATTGCACGGTGATTTTTAAGTTGCGGGTGGTCGACTGTTCTTCTACAGCTTCAATCAACTCCCATTGATCATCCCTATGATTTTTGTGCCTCCTAAGTCTTTCAATTGTACAACTCCTCCATCTTTGACAATTTTTACTTCATATGGTCCTAACCAGTGCATTCTAAGTTTTCTTAGATGTTCAATGGACTTACTATTATACATCAACACTAAGTATCTTGTCTTGAAAGTTTTCCTCTTGATATGTCTGTCATGCCAAGATTTTTTCCTTTCTTTCTAAACTTCTTGATGGAATCCTACTAGGATCCTATCTTCCTCCATGATCATCAATTGATTCATCCTATCATGTACTTTGCCTTGTTCTGTCATGTTCATAATTGCTTCTACGCGCAGACTGGGTACCGAAAATTCTAATGGCACCACTGCTTCTTGTTTGTATACCAATTTGAATGGAATGTATCCTGTCAAATTCTTGCATGTGGTCCTATATGCCCACAATACTCCTAGTATTTTTAGGTCCAAATCATCCCTGTTGACATTACAGATCTTTGTTAGTGCATTTTCAAGGATTTTGTTAAAGGATTCTACTGTTCCATTTGCATGTGGATGATATGGTGTACTCTTTTGATGATGGAATTCAAATTCCTCATTCATCACCTTAATGGTGTTGTTAATAAAGTGAGTGCCTTGTTCATTCATCAAAATCCTCGAGCAACCAAATCTAGTGATCACTTTCTCAAATAGAAAGTGTGGTGTTGTTTATGCGCTGCAATATTTGACTAGTGTTGCTTCCGCCTATCTTTTCAGGTATTCTGTCATAGTGATAAAGTACCTTGCTCCTATCCCCTTTGTTGGTGGTTTAATTGGTCCCACAAAATCTATTGCCCATTTTTCGAATACCTATAACGTTACCTGTGGTCGTAGGGGCATCTCGTCCCTTCTATTTGGTTTACCAACTCTCTGACATACATCGCACCTCTGGCAATACTCTTTCGAGTCTCTGTGAATGATCGACCACCATATTCCTGAAATCAATACCTTCTATGTAGTATCTTTGCCTGCGTAGTGTCCTCCTACTTTTCCCTCATGGGATTCTACTAAAATCCTTGGTCTTTCATGTTCTAGCACATATCTTCGCAAGATTCTATCTATACCCATTTTGTATAAGTGTCCTGCAATAAGCTGATAATCTGTAGCTCAGACTACCAGGTTTTTCCTTTGTGCAGTGTTATATTCATGTGGCGCAATCCCTGTACTTGATTACTAGATGATGTCTGTGAAGTATTTATCAGTGATATGAACTGGAAATGAATGTGCATCCAAAAAAAATTCCTCTAACTTTGTAGGTTCCTCTCCGTTCGTGACCCTAGATAGGTGGTTAGGTCCTGCGTTCAACTTTCCTGGCTTAATTATTACTTCAAAATCAAATTATTGAAATAGTGGTAACCATCGACAGATTCTGCCCCCCAACATTGGCTTGTTGACTAGGTACTTAAGGGTTGAATGATCTGTGAACATCTTAAAATGTTTTCCTAGTAATTAATGTCTGAACTTTTGAAGTGCGTAAACCATGGCTAGCCCTTCCCTCTCTGTAGTGTTATAGTTATGCTCCGATTCTGACAGTTTTCTTCTAGAAAATGCTATAGGATGATCCAAATCTCATGCTCTTGGCTGCACCAAAATAGCTCCAAGTTCTATGGCTGATGCATCTACATGTACGTGGAATGTATTTTCCCAGTCTGGGAATACTAGTATTGCCGTTGTTACCATCTTTACTTTTAGCATATCTAGACTATGTTGACAATCCTCATTCCACTGGAACTTTGTGTCTTTCCTTAACAATTTCTCCATTGGCACAGTGATATGCATGTACCCTTTGATAAATTTTATGTAGTATCATGTGTGTCCCAATGTTTCTCTTAGTTGATGAACTATTTTTGGTGGTGGGAGGTTAACGATTACTGCGATTTTTGCAGGATCTACTAGAAAACCTTGCTTGCATACTATATGGCCCAATAGTATCCCAAATGGTGTTCTAAAGATGCACTTCTTGATGTTTAATGATATCTGGCATTGCCTACATCTTTCTAACATCAGCCGAAAGACCTATACATGATATGTAAACAGACTATAGATTGTCCAATCGTCCAAGTATACCTCTAAACATTGGTGGATAAATTCTTTAAACACATCTACGACTACTCTGGAGAATATTTCTGGTGCACTCCTTAGTCCAAACAATGTGATCGTGTATTGGTAGGATCCCCATTCTATAGAAAAAGTGGTCTTGTATCTTTCTTTCAGCGCTATCTTGATCCGATGGTATCCCGAAAATTCATTGTTGAATGAATAAACTTCCTATCCACCTACATTATCCAACAACTCATCTATGAAGGGTGTAGGGAATGGGTCATGTAGGCATGCATCATTCAACTTCCTCAAGTCAAATAGATTTGTATCCCGCCTTGTTTTTTCTCCTACACTACCATCGGGCTTATCCATTATGATTCTTCCACGGGTTCTATGATTTTGACTTTGAGAATCCTATCGATCTCATCTTTGAATTTTTGATTATATATCAGATTTAGTGGTATCTTCATTTCTTCTTCGTTGTATGATCGGTCTTACCTCGGCTCTGAGTGGTATCTTCATTTCCCCTAGCTCTCCTGCTATGCCCTTCATTTCTATAAATGTTGTGGGTAACATGTCGTTGTACTCACGCAACAACTCTATTATTCTTTCCATTGTTTGCTCATCCCAGTAGTCCCCAATGCTGGACATTTTGGGATTCTCAACTGTCCCAATGTTGACTTTCTTCACCTTGATCAACGCAACAATTACTTTTGATTCTAGAGGTATGCCTTATACTTCTCTTTCTCCTTTAGCTTCCTCAATCTGAATATCGCACGAATCATCTTCCTCTTTTACTTCTTCTTGTACATGGTAGCATGACAATAGTTCTTTCACTATATGTTTGTTCCATTATTGTTCCTTTTTTATGAGTTCAACTTCTGGTTTCTTAATGAATATCACCCCTCTTATTTTCTTAAGTGTTGCATCTATGTTGGGGTTCTCATGTTCAAATGAGAAAGTAACTCTAAAGTTTTGTTGTAGTACTTTCCAAATCGTAGTTCCTATGCGCAGTTCCTGGTCTGTATACCAATTTGTTGGGATGCCCTCTAAGGTATGTATGAAATGATGAGGCCATTCCTCTAGGGGTCTCATTTTCCACAGTGCTCTGCACTTCTCTAAGTGTTCCACCGATGCCCCCTGTCCATCATACTTCTGCTTTTGGTTGTTTCTTTGTTCTGCGCCAAACCTTATGCACAGTAACAACTTACATTGGTACCAATCCTTGATTGTTTCCTTGTGTGTGCCCCACCATCTTGCAGGTGTGGCCTTGAGTGTGATATCGAGTGTTGAGAGTCTCTAGTTTTCTAACACTTCATATTTTTACTGTGTCAAGAATATTTCTAGATCGTTTACCCCATGGAAACCGGGTGGTTCCCTTATCTCCATACCTACCCATCTTATTGTACGGTCTATTCTTGCACATCTTCTTGTGGAGACTTCATGTAGCCTTTGTTTCGAGTTCTCTAAACCTGTATCTGAGTTTGACGCACATGAAGTAATACTTCACCAACTGAGAATCCCATATGTAGTTGGGTTTACGTAATCTTCATCCATGCAATTGTTCTATACAACTGGATAATTTCCGCCAAGTCCAAGCAAGTAGGCTCTACAAACTTCTCTCCCTCCAATGGGTCTAATGGCGCAATGACCTTTTATTCTCCTAACTCAAATGTCATTTTTCATGTCTTTAAATTGATTATGGCCTGGTTATCAAACACCCAATCCAGTCCCAATAATGTTGGATATGGTGTTGTGACGTCCACTATCTCTATTACTTCAAAGTCTGCTTTCGTGCGCACTCCATCCAAGTCTATATCACTCCTTTTAGCCTCCCTATTGGTAGAACTCTGTGTTGGTTTTCTAGTTTCAGCTAAATGGGTGAATATCCTAGTGTGGGCTCACCCATACATTGCCATGTCTTCTTGGGTAATACATTGACTTCAGATCCTAGACCCAGTATGATATTTTACATGTTGAAATCTCTGGTGTTGGCGTTCAGCCTGAACTCCCTACTTTTTCTTCTCCTTGTATGTAAGTGATGGACTATTTTTTGTTCTAGTTTTCTTTTTGTCTCTATGCTACATTTTTATAACATATTTTTCAATATTTTGACAAAGGATGGATCATTCAATTTTTTTCCACATGTTTGCAAAAAGTCTTTGATTGTACTTACTTGTCCTAGGGGTTGCATTTCTTTGGTGTGATCCAATGATGGAGGAATTTCGTACTCTAGTACTTCCTTGGTATGTTTCACGGCTGAGGTCGATGCGTTGTATGGCTTCATAAGTTCTTGTCTAGATCGCTTAAATGCTTCCTTCTCATTCTGCGCATCGAACTGTTTCCTTGGCTCGACATTCTTCTTTATCCATTAGTGTTGTACTGGCTCTTGTCAAACTGCATCGTTTCCTATTTTAGCTACTCCGCATGTAACTATGTTGATGTTTCTTCCATCATCCCTCGCTTCCACTGAAATCCATTGAGAATTTTGGTTGTTCTGGTTCCTCTTTTCCTGGATATTCCCTAGTAACGTAGGACATTCTTCCATGTCATGATCTGATGCGCGACAATACATACAAGTCGCTGGTGGAAGTGGGCATTCTCTTGCATAGTGTCCTGGTTTTTGGCATTTGTGGCATACCATTGGTCATCTACCTATTCCAAATCCTCCTCTTTATCATCCTCCACCTCTGTAGACCGCTCGATCTCCTCATGGCACGTCACTAGTAAATTTGGGTCAAATTTTGATGGTGCGTTCGACACAATTGCCACTTTATATTATCGGGAGAATGACAAATAGCGGACCCCCTCAAACGTCGTTTCACATGACGTCTCTTTTTCGACGACATAGGTTTTGTATTTATTGTGATGTCTTGGAGGTGGAAAGACCAACGTCTTGAATGTGGCAAGACTGACGTCTTGAACGTGGCAAGAGAGACATCTTGAATGTGGCAAGAAAGACATCTTGAATGTGGAAAGAGCGACGTCTTGAACATGGAAAGAGCGACGTCTTGAACATGGCAAGAGAGACGTATTGAACATGGTAAGAGAGACATATTGAACATGGAAAGAGTGACGTCTTGCACATGGCAAGAGAGACGTCTTGGAGGTGGCAAGAGCGACGTCTTGGAGGTGGCAAGAGAGACTTATTGGATGTGGCAAGATCGATGTTAAGAGGTATCATCTCCGACGTGGTTTCTATGGGAGAGACACTCCAAGATGTCGCAATAGCGACTGTGTTGTAGGTATTTTAAAAAAAATACAATATCAATACTGAGAGGGATAAGTACATTAACCTTTGCTAAGATACTAGCCATATCAATATTTAAATCTATATCATTGGTCCTAGGCAAGGTTGGTTGAGGAGGAGGACTAACTTCCAATGGTAAAGGGGGTCTTGTCTAGTGAGGTTTAGGATAACTAGGATATGTCTCAGGTGTGTTATCACATGAACTCGCAATTGTTGAGCTAAAGTCCAAAATCTCAAGTGCAATCATGCGTAATAAGACTACAAAAATATACTAGAGAGTAAGTCCCTATTTTTAGAAATGATCAAAATAATAGTGTACTTTCTTGGCTACGTCGAAACAAGTGCCATCCAATACATGATCCTATATACCAATGAGATAGCTGAGCAACATAAATTCCAGAGCCTTCACTAAAACCTCTGACAATTTGTTTGACATTTAATAGAAAATTATATCATCAATAATACAACTTGAAGTCATTGTAGGTATTGCTTTGTATCCTTTGGCTAGCACAACAACTTCACACATAGCATGCAAGTGGTCTATATATATACATTGAGTAGAAGAGAAAATTCATAGAATGCAAATTGTAGCAATTCGAAACAACCATAACAGATTTGGACTCTAGATATAAAGCTCATAATAATTCATGCCAAGACATTTGAAAATGCCAAACCATGTAAAATTCAATATCCCAATACTCGATCAGAACAAGGGGCGAAAAAAGACAAATTTAAATACTTCAACAACTATAGCAGATTTGGCCTACAGATATACAATACATATATATTCCAAGTTTAGTTTCAAATACCAACCAATGTTACTGTTATATACATAGCCAATCCATCTAGTTTCAAATAAAAACCAATGTTAACTGTCATATACACAGTTAATCTGTGTAGTAGATATATTAAGTGATTGAACATCAATCATTTTTCAAACATGATCCAAGAACATGACAGGCCAAAGCAGAATATTGTGAATTTGTTCAAATGGATTCCTATATTTCACATTATGAGGAAGGTGCACATCCAAACTGCAAATGCTCTCACAGATTTCAGGTAGAATCTCAGGAAAAGAAACATCCATATATCAAATTACTATATTCAAGATATACGCAATATGTTATCTAAGTCTGCAGATGCGTCCATTTAGCCAGAATTATTTACACGCTCACATTCATCAATCCATTCAGAATACTTGCAAACATTTTCAGAAATACAAATGGCTAAGTCATCCATAGAGCTATTTATTACTCCATTGCATATTAAATCCCTCTCCTCCAATTCAATAAGGACGACTTTTGTTCAATAATTCAAACCTCTATAAATATCAACTATTCAG
>ML795436.1:231369-264473 GCA_009831015.1 Picea engelmannii
AATGAATTAACAACTAGTTAAGAAAAAACCAATTAGTAATTGAATAGGCAATCTAAAAATGAAAACTAGAACTAATATTATCCATCCATCAAAGCCTTGTTAAAGAAAACATGAACTAAAATTCGGTTCTAAAACTCTGTTTAAAACTCTATTTTGAACTTGATTTTAAAATCATAAAGAAAGTATAATCTACTATATAATCACACATGGGGTTAGTGTCCAAGTTTGCAAACTCGTTTCTACTAATTACAAAGTCAGTTCATATTGACAAGATCCTTCATACTAACCTGCAAAAGGAAACTAGAACAATTAAACTATAACAACAAGTTATATAACAAAGAAGTAAACTAATAATTCATGTACAGGAAATAAAATAAAAAGGCATCTATGCTATGTAATTCATAAACAAACTCATAGAACAGTTACCCAGACTGTTGGTGGCCCCCCCAACAAGTCGTGGTCACTCCTCAAATGCACACCACAATCTCAACCAATCGATTTCACCATTAAAACTTAAAAACGCAGGTTTACACAATTTGGCAAAATGAAAATGGAAAAACAGAGCTAAAATCATATTTGTCTCTAACAAACGACTTACTGAACTTCTTAATCATTGTATGACCACCACGGTGGTATTTATAAGCTTTACAAGCTGAGAGGTCGAACATTGGAGGGTCGAACCTCTTCTAAAAATAGTAAATTACATTAATGATGCCCTAACTACCAAAATGGAGCGATCCAATAATTGCCCAACATAACGACCCAAATTGAGTTGTCAAAAGTTCAGTAGCTGGAGGGCACCAGCATGAGAAAAATCCATGTCTCTGATTCGCCCACCACTAGCCGCTAATACCATAACTGCCAAATCGCCCATCGTTTTTCTGTAGGACGGAGTGTCGGACGGAGTGTCAGATGGAGTACCGGACTAACTGCTAGATGGAGTACCGGACTGACTGCCGAAAGCAATAACATGTTGTGATTTTTCCCTGTGACCCCAAAAATGCGAATTAGATTCATGGAAATATAAAAACAGATGGAATTACACTCAAGATCATCATAAAACATGAATTTTGCATACATGGTGTGGATCATAGCATTTTGGAACAAAATCCCTTCAAAAACTTCTTCAAAGCATGAAAATGCATATATACATTCAGAAAAAGTATCTAATTAACATCATAAAATCGATCATATCTCGGGCCCAACATTACCCCCACACTGAAGATTTTGCAGGTCCCACTGCAAAAAAAAAAAATTATCGCTCATGACTAATCTTGTTGAGGAGGATCAGCTTTAGAATCTTCTCATTCTTATTGTGAAGAATTTTCCTTATGCCTCTTGTGTTGCTTCAGTTGTGCTCTAAGGCTACGGTTAGATTTTATCATCTCATCAACCAAGCGTTGAAGGGATTTTACTTTGGCCCGAAGGACTGCATTATCATGATGAAGGTGTATGTCTATTGTCTTCCTTTCTTCCAACTATTGGAGCAACTAAGAATTATATTTTTGTAGCTTCTCAATGGCTAGGGTAGAATCATTTATTTCGGAGGAGGGCTTAGACCCTTTGAAAGATGTAGACAACCTATCATTCTTAGGATCTAGGGTAGGCATAGGTGAAGTAGGAGTAATAGGAGGTTGATAAGGAGAGGTAGGCTCTGACTTTTTCTTTCTTTGTGGCTCTAATCCATCCATAGAAACTTCCCTAAGTCTCTTGTGAGGGCTCTCAAGATCGGAGGACACTTGGATAGGGTCCGAAGAAGGCAGGGGTTTTGCATAAGGTTTTTCTCTTGTGCTTCTGGTACTCTTTTGAAAGGGTCCTTTATTAAATCGATCGGATCCCCTTCTATTTGTGGGAACTAAAGGAAGGTCTTGTTGAATCACTTCTTGGATATTTTTAGGTGTGGGATCAAGAGAGATTGAAGGCATCAGGGGGTTAACAATAGGCTTTCTTTGATCTTTACTCTTGGTCTTTTTACCCGATGAGGAAGTAAGGGTGTCAACAAGCTTTTTGAATTGTTCCAATAAAGAAATGGTTTTTGCAGGGGGGTTTGGAGTCCTTGGAGAGATGGGATTGGATGGAGAGATAGTCCTTAGGCCAATTGGATTTTTTCCAATCTTAATTGTCAAGTGAGGGTTTGCAAATTGATAGATAAATTCATCCCAAGTTTGCCCATGTTTCTCTAATTCGGCTAGAACAAGGAGTTTGATTAAGCCATGGTGAAAGAGGTTTTTGTGGGGATTATTTACATTCTTCCTCACTTGAGAGGACATATTTTCCAAGCTCTTTAGAAAGTAGAAGGGAAAATTCAAAGGTTTGTTGAACTGAAAATGAGCTAGCAATCTGAAATGACAGGATTTAAAAGTGGAATATCTACCTTTCCATGTGATCGACCTAGTGATGATGATGAGAGGGTTGATCAATTCCTCCTTTATCCATTCCTTATAATATCCTTTTGGTCCTGAGATGTTCTAGAATTTGGGCTTAAAAACCCTGTTATAACTTGAGCGCAGCAGCTGGTGGGTTTTGAACCATCTATCTCCTATTCTTGGAAGATTTGTGGCTACAACAATGGAATATTCTGAGACCCCAAAGGTAAGAGACCCCGTGCACGTTGTCTTCCCATCGAAACTGAGGGAAAATTGCATGGAGATGCCATCATCGAGGCCCTACAAGTGGGATAAAAATGGCCCCCAACCTATGCACAAAAACACCTCTTTGCACTGTGAAAACTTAGGAATGGAAAAAATATCTGCATAGGAAGAGGGTTCATACCTCTTAGGAATTGTGATGAGGCGAAGAGATGGAAAGAGGATAAATTCACCAAGAGAGGGTGCAATCAGGCCAAGGAATGGAACGAATTGAGCAAGGGTCGAGTGCAATTTGAACAGGGGAATGAATGACAGAGGCTGAGCGTGATTTTCTAACACAGGGGCAAGGAAAATAGCAAGGGTGAACTGGGATAATAGGTTACCCAGCCCATATTTGAATCCACCTATGGTGGAATTGGTTGCACACATGTGCACACGAGTTGCCATGTGTGGGAATTTTGAATTCAAAGGTACGTTTTTGGGGGAAATCTTAGTGATGCACAGTTAGATCAATGTCCAAGTATTTTGACTTGTACATTTGATCATGAACATGTCAAAAGTTTGCATCCTCACTCTCAATTTCCTACAACCAATTCAATTAAATATCATTGATTCCTAGTTACCTAGAATTGTGGACAGTTACTGGTGTGTAAATTCATATGGCACTTTGTTCAACACCTCATACGGCACTTCATACAACACCTCATACGACACTTCATACGAAACTCTATGTTAAATACATTTTTACCTCATGTAATGGATAGCCTGGAATATTGAAATGTTTTTGACAATCACAGTGGTTGAGAGTAGAGGCAGAATGTTACCTTGTTGTTGATTTCTCCATCATGTTCACTCAATCCTCTTGCATAGGACATATAATTTCAAAGTCTACAATGAACATATTATAGCAAGCATAGGACATGTATTATCAAGCCTACAATGTACATCTTGTAACGAGAAATAAACTGATAAAAGTGGTCTGTTAAGTATATGTTCAACAATTTATAACACACAGGAGTTTAGCACTTCAAAAATAAAATGACAATTGATGTAATAACTTGTATCATGGAAATAATAAAAAAATTCTTACAAAGATTTATTTCTCTAGGAAATGATCATTTGTCAACTCATGAACCCCTCCCCCACACCTAAGTATTGCGACACCTCACAATCAAAAGCATAGCAAACCAGTCAGTTCTCCCAATAGCTGAAGATTTATAGTATGTCAAGTGTAAAGATAAATTTCACGGATTGGTCGGATGAGACAGTTAGAAGATGGCCCCACCTATAGGATAGGAGATCCTATATAGAGATAAGAAGAGGTAGGCAAGAGAGTTTCAAGATAGTCTTAGAGTTAGTTCCCAATGGAAAGTTTATGGATTTCATTAACCTTATCTTAACCATACATACTTCATGTCATCTTTGTCTACAAGTAATGTCGTACATCAGGACAAGTTTAAATTTATTATTTATTTTTGTGATATTACCATCCTCGCTAGGTAGAATTCCCCGCTACCAGCAAGCCTATTCAGTACTCTGACGGGTTTACCTATTCATACCATAGGCCAGTACCCACTGCCAGTAGACCTGTTCAGTATCTCGGTAGGTTAGCCTCTTACACCCTCATAGACTGGCCCTCCATCTTTTAATATTTTAGTATAAGATTGCTTTATGCAAGAAGATGGGGGGAGAGCTCTGAAAATAACTTTTCTTTCTTTTTTCAATTGGGATGGTATTTGTGTTAGAGGATGACTTTCCATTATATTACTTAGTGATTGTCCCGATGTAAGGGGTACTTAAGCGGACGTGGCCTATCTAAAGATATGATATAATCAAGCTATTTAGTGTGTAGTTGATGGTACCATTGAGAAAGAACAGAAAGGTATTTCTAGACTCAACTTACTTTCTTATTTTGTAGTTATTGTGATGTTTCCATGACTAACCACTAATTATACCTCCTTGTTACTCTTTAATAAAGACACTTTACTCACTTACTCAGGTTTCTTGGAAAAAACTGTATGAGAGACCTCTAAGCTTGATGGTTATGGTATCACTTCCTTAGACAGTGGTGAAGAGTTTCAAGAGAAACTATTTTGGAATACCTTAAGAAAATGAATTTTTTTGCAAGAATATGGCTAATAACAGTAAGTCAATATTCATTTGATGCTTAGCAGACAAAATAATTCAAGTGTAACAATGTTTTGAAATATTTCCTTGAAACTGTCTACTCTTGGTGAAATAAATACTTATAGAAATCTCTAGAATTGCCTTATTAGCAAAATTCAAAATGTATTTACATATGTACAGTAGAAAATTTAGAAAAATTTTCAAGAATAAGGGGGGACTTCTCCATCTACTAGGGCCAATGGCTTGTCAGTTGACATGACCTGTAGAAAATCCTCTTTGGAAATGGGCTTATGATAAAATTTGAGTCGGTGTCCAATTCATGTCTCTAAGCACTTTGAATCCATAATCTAGATTGTGCCATTTTTTACCTTGGCATTCATATTTTCATGGGATTCCAATAGTTCTTCTAACCTCCTCCCATGAYGCACAACCAATTTTGTGTCTCCAACTACTCCCATCATGGGTAGTGATGGGATTTTTAATTACCTTTCTAATTTCTCAGAAAGRTAGTTAAAAAKACTRTGYATTTARTTATCAATTTRGGGCTCRTATGGAACTTGYGAGTTACCATRCACTATATATGCATGCTACACTCTACTCATCCAATTGTTTTATATGTAKTCRTGGTATCAATGATTAMATTTGTGGTCAAAGTATAAACAATTCTTAAGCTCTGGAAAGGTTCTATAGAAATCCACACTTGTAGTAATTGAAAGCACACTTTTGCAGAAAAGTAAATATGACACTTACAGAAAAGTAAATGTTACACCTGTAGGAAAATAAATTATGCTTACAAAGAAAGTAAATGTCACACTTGTAGGAAGGTAAATGTCACACTTGCGGGAAAATAAATCACGCTTGCATAGAAAGTGAATGTCACACTTGCAGGAAAGTAAATCACACTAGATCTAAATTGTAGGAAAGAAAACTAATCTAATCCAATCCTCAACAAGATGATCTGTATTTCTACTCAGGACAACAAATGTAGTCATTGCATTAAGCACATTTATTTAATAGCATAAAATAATGCAATCCAATCTGAAGAAATGTAATGGAAACAAATTAAGTCTAAATCTTGCATAATGATGGATTGATACAAGGTCTAGGTAAGCAGAAATGGGTTAAGGGTAGGGAAAATATGGTATAAAAATATGTCATTTATGGAGTCCATCATCTCCCCCCAGTCAAAAATGTTGCATGTCCTCATGCAACCCAATACCATGTATCAGCCAAATTGTAGGGACACTTCTCTTTCTCCACTACATACCTTTCTTCTATTGTTAACATTTTTCATTTTCCTCAAATGATTGCTATGATTTGTCAGGAACCATCCTTCAAAATAAACATCAGTGTCCTGAAACAATTCTAGCAAGCTTGCAACAAATCTGATTGAGTTGCAGCAAACCTACACAAGGAGTTCTAGTAGATTTGAAAAATTATTATTTCAAGCAAACTGTACTCTGGATTAAAGATATTTTTGGTGGTTGTGTTTATCCAAATTTAATGTCTCTTTCCACATAAAATAACAATGATACAATTCATGGCCCTCAATATATAATAAAATAAGTTGCTACAAGTGAGTTACAACAAGAGTGTTGTAGGAGTAGAAACAATCTTCTTTATCCATTTTCTCTCAAATTAAAAACTGCTTTTCTATGAAATTTTGCAAGCATTCTTGTCCTATTTTATTACTTCTCCTCAAAAACAATCATGACCATCTGATTGAAAAATCTCAAGATATAAACAAATCAATTTTTGCACATAATATATATAAAAAAAAACTAAGAAACAACAATAATGTTATAATAGGAGTAACAACAGTAAATCATAAATCATAACATGGTGATATTTTGTGGCCTACTACTAGTTCTTATGTAACAACAACAGGAATTTGTTACACATCAAAATTACTCACTTCGATAGTGCCACAAGTGTCGTCATTACAAGTGTCGCATTTTGGTCGCAAGTGTCAAAAATGTCAGAAAAGACATACTGCCATAATTTCTATGTCATGCTTATAACGACATCGGAAGGACACTTGAAACACCTCAAACATTTGATTTGGAAGAAGATGAATGAGTTAACAGGGTTATGAACCTCTTTCCATTTGAAAGAACCACTAAAAATTGAGTTTCAGAGGAGAACGCTCCCCTATACACTCTTAGGGAGTGTTATAATGCTCTGTTTGCCCTTTTTGAGGAGCGTTGCTATTGTTGGGAGTGTCAGCACCCCCTATGCACTGTTAGGGAGCATTATAGCACTCTGATGCCCCTTTTGGGGGAGCACTACCTATTCTGAGCGAAAATTGGTTTGTTGAGAAGAATAAGGAAAAGATATCTTCAATCTCTAAAGGAAGTTGGATTTGAATCCTTGGTCAAGCCATGATCTTAGGGAATATCCCTAACTGAAGGAGGAAAATCCTCAGCTTACCCCAAATATATCTCAAGTGGTTGGGCCTCTCTAAACCTATATAAGCAGGCCCTCTCATGGTGAAAAGGGGAATAATTGGAGGCATGAAACCTATGATCTCATAGGAAACACACAGTGAAGTGGAGGAGAATAATCAGTGAATTTATTTTCATTCTGATTGTGGGTCTTTTGAGAAAGGGTTAGACAAGGAGGACTTGATGAAGCTTTTGCACTCGCATCTACGGTTGTAAGTTTCCTTCGTTGTTGTTCTCATCAATATAATATGCTTGGCGTGTTTCTTTCTAGTTTGTGCTTAATATCACATGAACTTGTCTCTAATAGATAGATCTATTTCAAAACAATCTCAGTAGAGTAGGAAGTTGGTTGTATCTGTGCTTGTCTACAAGGCTTATTGAAGAGTTCAAGATTGGAGCTCAAATCGGACTGTGCAGGGACAAACTCCGGTAAAAAGGTACTTCTTTTCTCCTTCCTCCTTATACATTAGTTTATCTAGATCTAAAAGGAAGTCAGTGCCCATGATAAGCATCTTTTGTATTAAGAGTTAAGAGTCTAGATCTCAAGAGGAGATCTACCTGTCCACAGGGAGATTTTCCTTCAACATAAATTGGTGACTGTACTGGGGAGGAGACCTGCCATTGAGGAGGAAGTTGGTTGTATCTCCCTGTGGACAAGGAACTCAACCGTGATTACATCAAGGAACTGTCAGGTGCCAATAGATGTTGGTCATCCGACAAGGGAGAAGCGGATTGGATAGAAACGTATGATGGTTCGGTTGGATCGAGTGGCACAATGTCATCTAGTGCATCGAATTCCAATGGACGAGGTACAATCCAAGGGTCATATGATTCCAAAGATTGATAAGTCGTGGTCTAAATCATATCAACGGTGGCAATATCATGTGTAGTTGGTGGAAGTGGTGTAGGGAAGGTACCCATAAGGCTAGAACCTTTTAGTAAGCCAACACCAATGCTTTCATACGTGATCTTGTGGTCTCCCAAGAAAGGAATATTGTTGGTAGCAGGAGAATGAGCATCAGTCATGCAGAAATCCAACTGATCAATAATGACAATTTTTCCCTGATGAGGAAATTGGACACATCGAAAAACTGACGAGGCAGCGACAGTCATAGCATAAAACCAACTTCTTCGAAGTAACAAGTTGTAATCGAGGGGAGCATTGACCACCTCAACATCAACAGTAACAGTTTTTCCACCCAATTGGATGGGAAGGGACTCTAAAATCCCATGGGGATGAAAACCTCGCCCATCAAAGGTGTGTAACATCGTTGGGGTTTTGTTGAGTGCTAGTGATTTTAAGCCTTTCCAACATGCCAAAGACATGACATAAGTCAAGGCTCCCTGATCCAGAATAGTTCGGTGGATTTGTTGATTGTGAATAACAACATCAACTTGGAAAGCAAGTTGGTGGAAGAGTCAAGACGCATAATTATCTAGGTTAAACATGATATGGTTGGAAAACTCAAGATCAACAGCACCAAGAGCGGCCAAGAGCGTTCTATGTTGACTAGGGCAGTGTTGTAGAACTTCTAACGTAGACATAGCGCACAGTGCTTGAGCCAAATCTTCAACAATGTTGTAGTTCTGGGTGGCACGTGAACTAGGATTAAAGGTAGATTTACATATAGTGCTCTTAGGAGGGCGTAAGATAGAGTCGAATGTGGGTTTCTCAATCTGAAGTGGTCCAGATGAAGGATTAACCGATGGAAGACTAACGGAAGACGATGATGGATCCGATAAATTACCGGTACCGTTAGTGTCTTTTCCTTTGTCAGGGTTACCTGGTGTGTTGTATGTCTTAGAGCGAGTGGTCAAATTAATCCCATTAAACATATAAATATGTGTACTCGACGAGGCCTCATCATTAGGATGGCTATAACTACCACCAGGAGAGGGAGTTTCAACAACCATGGATTTCTACTGTGGAAAAGGCTAAGTAAGCACAGTGGGTTGTGACTTTCCTTGGAAATTTTGGCCACTTCATTGCGAAGTGGACAATATCAAGTGTAGTGATCATCACCACAAATGATACACAGGAATTTCAGTTTCCGTCGTGGTTTCTTTTCAGTAACAGTTGTTTGATTTTTTGGTTGTTCATTATTATTTTTTGATTTATTCTTTGTCTTCTTCTTACCTCTGGATTGTTGTGAAGGGGCATATTGAACTGCATTCACCTCAGAGATCTGAGTTTGAGGGGAAGTAGAGGAGAGTGTTGTCGATTGGGAAAAAGATTGAGTTTTGATGGAACCTATAACACCATCCACATGAGATGAGGATGACAACTTAGATGGATCGGTATTATATCGAGAAGCATTTGGAAGTAAATCTTACAAAGTACCAGATTGGGAATAAATGAAATATAAATACTGAGCCCGAGCGATGGCTTGTTCCTCTGTGACTGCGCCACCCATAGCGACATCACGATCGATCAGGGGTAAAAGTGATTTAGTAAACCATTCCGCCAATAATATGTCAGGAATGATTGCCTTGATCATCCATTGTCATCGCCTCCACTCATGAATATGGTTAGAGATATGCACAGAGTTAGTTTGACGAAGGGAGGTCAAGAGTTCAGTACCTGTATCGTATCAAATAGGCAGTTGAAAGTGTGTGAGGAAAGACATGGCAAGGGAATTGAAATCATTAAAAGAAGCACGTGGTAGTTCAATATACCACTTTGTTGCCGAACCGGTAAGTGTTCGTTGGAAAAGATGAAAACGTACAGAATCATCCATGAGGGAGTTTGATGAACACCAAAAATGGAAATTCATCACATGGTTGTTTGGATCTTCGCCTGGGTTTCCATAAAATTTTAGAATATCAGAAGGAAGTTTAGCTAGAATGACTGGCCAAACCGGTGAATGAAAAATACGATCATTAGTTAACCGAGACAAGTCTGGGAGATCCAGAGTCACAATGAGAGGTAGTTGTCAGTTAACTTGTGAATGATACTGGTGCGGCATAGGAACACCAGTAGGACCATAAACTGGGTTAGGTGGATAGTTGTAACCAGTAGGTCCTCCTACATACGGTTGTTGATGGCCAGGATAAGAAGGATTCGATGATGAATGAGAAACATTTTCATAACCCGGTGGGTTCTGAACATTATAAGCTAGGTGATTTATTTTTCCATGAGGAGGATAAACATTTTTCCCTTGAGAATGGTAAGGAGTAGATCCTGGAGGCATATACACATTAGACCCATGAGGAGGATAAGACTGTGGTCCCGAAGAACTCCAGGTTGTGTTTGGGATGACGCCCGGATAAGATTGTCTGTAAGACGTTCCAAAAGGAACAAGATTGGATACTCCTCCTAGTGGATTATTATACGAGTTCCCCCCAATGTGGGGTTGAGTAAAAGTTCCTCATGAAGATACTCCCCAGGATTGTGAAGGGTTTCCAGCAAACGAGGGTTTCCCCCCTGCCAATGGTGGATTTATGACCGGGGTATGACTGGAAAACGGAGGTTGCCCTCTAGGAGGAGCATGAAAAGGGGGTTGTCCCCCGGGAGGGGTAGGCCCACCATGGAAAGGTAGTCCTCCAGGAGGGAAAGGTTTGTTAGATGGTGGTTTCCCTTTAGTCGGTTGTGTTGGGCTAGCAGGGATCTGCATTCTCGGGTGAGAAGATGTCCTAGCAGGATCGTGTGGAACATGTGGAGTTGTAGGGTAAAAGCTTGTAGAAATGAGGGTAGAGATTTGGATATGAGTAGAGGTGATGAGTCCAACATTAGGATGGACTTGTGTTGGTGTAACAGTAGGGTTAATAACCTGATAGACTGGGTGATTCATGGTTTGACTGGATGGTCCTGTTTCACTAGGAGGGTCATGAGGTTCAAAGGGTTGTCGAAAGGATTCAAAATGTTCATATAGATCATGTGCTATTGAAGTCCTCCATACAAAACAAGAAGGTGTGGGATTGGTATCTACTATAGTGCTAGGACGAACAGGAGTCCTATACTCATCACCAAAGATTGGTTCTGTGGATCCCATATATGTTTCGGTAAAGATCCTCTCTGGTAATCGTGGGATCTCTTCATCTATGATGTTCCCAAGGGAGTCTAAATGAACCAAAAGTGGCTCGAGAGGAGTTACCGACACAGATGTAGTGGGATATTCAACCATGACCAAAGATCCTTCTAAGTTATCTAACAGAGGAGCAATAACACTTCCAACGTCAGATTGATTTTCTACCTCTCTACAGTAGTTGTCTTCTGGAGGGTTAGGAGGTAAGGGTTGATATCCTTTCGAAGGCATCCCTTGCATCCTACGTGATTGGAAAAGACCTTTATCATCTATAGGCTCAATTGTGGAGAATAAAAGAACACACTGAAAAACTAGGGCCAACTAACAAAAATAAACAACATACACTAATAAAATCTAGGAATCAACCAAGCAGACAAAACTTCTCTCTATGATCGTACTATTTGGTGATAAAATCAAACGTCACGTGATCAAGTCAAGAAGGGGCTAGGATATGGTGGAACAGTTACAATGGAAACCTGCTTAACGGACTTTCACCTTGGTGCAAGCTTCCACACAGTAATTATGGATTTACCTTCCAAGGAGCCCGAGTGAGTTTGACCAATGTATGTTCCAGGTACAGTGAGACTTCCCTTCAACATCACCTTGTGTAAGTGCCTAAAGATTATGGAAACTAAAGACACCAATTCGCAGTGAGTCCCTGGGTGGGTACAGTTGACAGTCTGATCCGAACGTATGGGAAGGATAACAAGTCCGAAATCAACTCGGAAGGTTCCCACACATAATCATGGGTATACCTCCAAGTGACCCCCAATATACGATCCGACCATTAGAAACAGTTGAACCACAGAGGGATAATATCTGTAATTCGCCTAAATGTTACCTCGTGCGTAACCCCTGTGTGAGAGGGGGATCCCAGAAAACCAATACAACAATTGGATTTGATTCTCCCTAGCTCAGGATGTTAATGTTTGTTTTTAAAACTTTGGAGATTTGTACTCACAACCTAATCCAAAGTGCTAACCCTAGTCTACTGTTGGTGGAAGATCCTAAAAACAAAAGTGTTCTAGATAATTTGTAATTAGCGTTCGTTTTACAAATGTTCTTTACTCAAAGGGTGTATTGAAAATGAAACTGATGGAATGATGACTCAAATTCCCAAAAAATGCATGAAAGATGATAAGCAATCATTTCTTTTCAATGAATGCCTAATTAAGGGAAAGAGAAAAAGTCGTTTTCACTATCAAACACTAATATGAAATATCCTCAATCAATCGGTTCTCAATCAAATTCAATGCAATGCTAAAACATTTCAGAAATGCCTTCTAATATGAAAACCAATCACTAATATATATTGTTGTCGTTTGTATGAGAATGACGATTAATTCAATGTAAAAACTTCTCCTGCTAACTACTCTTTTAGATCAAGGATATTCGGACAAGCATGAGAAAATTTCACAGAAACAAGACACCCTCTTGATATGATTGAAACAAGAAGCAAAGAGAAAACAAAATAAAATCAAACAATTCACACAAAAGAGAGATGTTTAAGAACAATGACCTCCAAAAACCAAATGAGATGATTCACATATTTCTGATGCCCTTCACCAGAGTTCCCGCTCAATCGGATAAGAGAGAAGAAAGCAGTGGATTGGTCCCAAGTTCTTGACAACAGAAAAACTCAAAAGAAGTAAGAAGGTCATAAAATCTGAACAACAAAGTGCTTATTCCTCAGAAGGAAGGATGTCAAAGGTCAATAGGAAGAATCACTAAATCACAAAGAATCTTAGCAAGTGAAAAAAAAAGATTGGATCTCAGAAAATGAAATTCTGGAAAGGATTTTTTGCAAAGGGAGGTTGGCGCTCTAGTGTAATGGGAACTAGAGCATTATAACACTCTGTATAAGGCTTTTAGGGAGTGTTGGCACCCTTCTAACAAGGTAGGGGAGCGTTGGTGTCCTACAACCCAGAAAAAAATCCAAAAAACCCTAAAACTCAGTGGAATTTTGGCATTCAGAGTATGTGTGATGGAATAAGGATTCAATCAATGTATAAAATCAAACATATGGGGTGAACAAGGTTAAAAAATAACAAGGGGTAAGACAAGGTCTATGAGGAAAACCAAAACTAAAAAGTTTCGATTCATCCCCAATGGAGTCGCCAATTTCTGTTGAAGGAAAATCTCCCTGCGGACAGGTAGATCTCCTCTTGAGAGCTAGACTCTTAACTCTTAAGACAGAAGATTCTTATCATGGTAATTGAATTCCTTTTAGATATATATAAACAAATGTATGAGGAGGAAGGAGAAAATAAGTACCTTTTTACCGGAGTTTGTCCCTGCACAGTCCGATTTGAGCTCCAATCTTGAACTCTTCAATAAGCCCTGTAGACAAACACAGATACAACTAACTTCCTACTCTACTGAGATTAGTTTTAAATGGATCTATCTATTAGAGACAAGTTCATGTGAGATTAATCACAAACTATAAAGAAACATGCCAAGCATATTATATTGATGAGAACAACAACGAAGGAAACTTACAACTGTAAATGTGAGTGCAACAACTTCATCATGTCCTCCTTGTCTAACCCTTTCTCAAAATACCCACGATCAAAATGAAAATAACTTCACTGATTATTCTCCTCCACTTCATTTTGTGTTTCCTATGAGATCATAAGTTCCATGCCTCCAATTATTCTCCTTTTCACCATGAGAGGGATTGCTTATATAGGTTTAGAGAGGCCCAACCACTTGAGATATATTTGGGGTAAGTTGAGGATTTTCCTCCTTCAGTTAGGGATCTTCCCTAAGATCATGGCTTGACCAAGGGTTCAAATCCAACTTCCTTTAGATATTGAACAGATATTTTCCTTTTTCTTCTCAACAAACCAATTTTCGCCCAAAATAGGTAGCGCTCCCCCAAAAGGGGCATCAGAGCACTATAACGCTCCCTAACAATGCATAGGGGGTGCCAGGATTCCCAATAGTAGCAACGCTCCTAAAAAAGGGCATACAGAGCGTTATAACACTCCTTAAGAGTGCATAGGGGAGCACCAGCACTCCTAACAGTGGTATAGGGGAGCGTTCTCCTCTGAAACTCAATTTTTAGTGGTTCTTTCAAATGGAAAGAGGTTCATAAACCTGTTAAACCATTCCTCTTCTTCCAAATCAAATGTTTGAGGTGTTTCAAGTGTCCTGATGTCGTTATAAGCATGACATAGGAATTATGGTAGTATGCTTTTTCTGACATTTTTGACACTTGCAACCAAAATGCGACACTTGAGACACTTGTAATGACAACACTTGCGACACTATCGAAGTGAGTAATTTTGATGTGTAACAGACTTCCTATTTTTGGTTCTTGTGTAATAGTAATAGGGATTTCTTATGCCAAAAAAATGTTGTTGTTGTTTACACACTGATAATTGTTGTTGTACATGCCAAGAATTATGTCCTCTTGTATGACAACATGTAGGAATGGCTTCCACGACAACTTCTTCTATTGTAGGTTCTTGTGGGATAGCTCATTCCTCTCAAGATGGAAACACCCCCCCCCCCCCCTTCCAAACTAAAGATTTTGTATGGAAAGGAAAATAAAACAATGTTGTGTTAATCTGTAAATGGGATATGATTTACTCGAAAATATGTTTCACAAAACCATATTTTAACGTAGTGGACCTGAAAATTCTCATGGTTTAGGAAAGAAATATATGGCATTAGCAAATGTTGGTTGTCCCCTTCAACTACTTATTTTTTTGTTGTTGGTTCTTGTGGAGCAACAACAATACATTAGTTTTCCTTTACTATTGGTTCTTGTGCGACAACAATAAGGTCTTTTATTGTTCTTACCATTGGTTCTTGTGTGGAAACAACAAGGCCTTCTAGTGTTGGCAGCGTTGAATCCTTATCATGCATGGATATTGTAATGGATATGGATAAGATGGTGAGAGAATTTTATGGAATGTAAAGGTGTTTCTATTCCCCCACCAAACTGAAGAGATTTTCTTCCCTTGAGAAATAGAAAAACATGAGGAAGCAGGATAGAGGCCTAAGTGGCTTTCCAAATACAAATCCATATCATCCAATGAAATTAGACTAAATAAAAGAAAAATAAGAATACATTCACTTACCTAATAATTTTGTATTGTTCACAACATCATATTGAGAGGTAAGAGATATGACATGGTCCACCATAATGTAATAAACTATGTAAGAAAGAGTGATGTGGAGCTTGGAACTTTGGAGCACAATATGAGTTGTAGACTAAGATCTAGAACAACCTTCTAATGGAGCACCAAAACTTGGAGATATTTATTCTAAGAGAAACCTTGATGGAATTATTTATTTCTTATTTTGTTTGAAAATCTTGTTCGCCAAAAAGCTAGTTTTCAAATAAGATATGTCTAATGGCACCCAAATGGTTTTCACAGTAAGAATTTTTTATTTCCAGGGAATTCCTACCAACAAGATGGTTTTCAATAATTCCAAGGTCTGATGGCACATGTTGACCACCTACTTCGACTAGGGGGTCAAATCCATGTGCCATGAAGTTATGTACCTGATGGTGCAACTAAGTTTGCAGACTTACTGGTTCTACAAGACAATTTTTCCCCCGACACATTTTTTTGTAACTCGAATTTTCACTCCCATGTGTGGGATAATAATGTTATGGGTATGCATGGATCATATTGTAGGTTAGTTTCCTAGGAAAATATAATTAGTTAAGTCCTTTCATCGAGTTTTTTTTCCTCAGGTAACTAATCTGGCCTAACCATCCTTTTTAATTACCCTTGAGTTTTTCACTCCCACAATAATCCTCCAAAGTGGTGAAAGGTGTTCTAATGATCGATACATATGGATTAATAGGGTCTAGGAATATTGTAAATGACCATTCTAGAAATCTTCTAAAGTCTTTCGGAATTCCATCGAGTCTAAGTTTTTTTTTTTTTTTTTTTAAACTACCCAGTTACTGGTAATTTTAATTATTTTTTATGTAAAAATGTAAAAACTAGGTCCTTGGAATTTTTGATAGGGGTATTTGTACTCAAAATAAATGGAATGAGACCCCCTACACCCTAGGACCAAGTTTCATATAAATTGGACATGTTTTTCTATGTCATTGTCCATGAGGAGTCCAAGTCAGTCAAAAATCAACAAATAATTGCCTAAATTATAAAAAAAAATAAAAAAATTGTAAAATGAGAAAAACGTCATGAGAGAGAGTGGGAAAGGTTTCCTAACATTTTTCCTAAGTTGGAAAAGTATTTTTTCACTTAAAAGACCCCCCCTTTCTTAGCCAACAACTTAAAGTGGTGTTCCCTAGCTAATTGACATGTGGGAATTAAAAAGTTTAAGTGAAAAAAACCACCTAAACCTTAAATTTGCTCTCCTTGGTGTCTAACTTAATTTTTGACCATAGGAAAAGCTGTTTTCCCCCTTTCCTCACTCAACCCTCAAACTCTAACTTACCAAAACCCTAAAATTGTCTCTTCCTTAACTTTGTCTTTCTATCTTTGAAGTGTGACACTTGGAGCTTATCCAAGATGGGTCACTCTTGCCTCCCAAGTATAAAAGAAAGCCTCCCCTCCCTTATTTGACATGATTTATTCTAAGTGCAAGGTTACTCTGCCCAAATTTCTCCTCTTATCTCCATTCTCTCCCACTCTTCTCTCTCATTTTTTCTTKCTCTCTCATTCTTTTCTSAAGCTTGTGGTAAGTATTTKCTCAAACTTGATTTMTAATAAAGAAATCTTTGGAGGAAATATTGGCATTGGGAGTCTTCTTGGTSTTTTGGATCTACATTGGAGGTAACTTGTATTTGGTTTTGYTGAGTTTTTCTTATAKATTTAGTGTAGGGTRTCCAAGCAAAGTATTTTTCTTCRATAGATCTATTKTAGTATTGYCATAGATCTTATGTGTAGTAGTTTGCTAGTTTTAGMAAAGTATTTTGTTAATATCATTGGATMTACTCACCYCCTTTGATTATMTTGTAGCTTAGTCTCTCATACTTGCAGGTTAMTAAGGGTTGAGAAAGAATAATTTCAGATCTAGAAATTATCTCTTCACCCACTTATTTTCCTCTTAAAAATTTATGTTTTTATATTTCTATTTCCTCTAACACTTTGGGTACATTCTCTGCTCTTGAATAGCTCTATTTCAACATATTATATGTTTTCCTACATGTTAAAAAACTTTGGTTTTCACTAACAAAATGTTTTTGAAGATATTTGGTGTTTTTGTAGCATTTCCAGCAGGCATTAGCTTGCTAGTTTTCTGCAGGTTTTCACCAAAAACAGGGAGGAACAACCTATTTGGGGCCATCTAAAGTCAAGAAAACACCTCCAAAGTTTGGGTAACAAACACCCACTCATCTCTATTTGTTTCATCATTGTAAGAAAGCCCAACAGAGTCCCAAGGGATTTCATTTATCAAGCATATCAAATTTTATGTGTTTTATTTTCTTAATTTGCCTACATCTTGGAAAGAGTTTGGCAAAGCCAACTATCCTATATCATAAGGCTAGGAATTTAGTTTTATTTTTATCATTGCTTTTCATTTCTAGTTTGTCCCACTTGTCCTTAAGACAAGGTTGTGTGGCTAGGATTAGTTGTCTTTCAAGTTCTTTTATTTTTTATTGTTTGCCTACACTAAGGAAAGAGTTTGGCAAAGCCAACCATCCTATGTCATAAGGCTAGGTGTTAGTGGTGGTTTATTTCTTCTAGTGCTTGTGTATGGTTCATCTTTAGATCTTAGAATCTCTTTTCATTTCATTTCTTAAGTTGTGAAGGCATAGTAACTTACTTGTGTTTTTCAAGAAATTCTTTTATTTCCAAGTACTTACTTTTCTTTCAAGTTTAATCATTTAATCTCTTTCAAGATTAAGAACTTTACTTTACTTGCAAGCACTTAATCCAAATTAACTTAACTAATTCTTAAGGCTCAATTTACCTTAGGTCCATAGGGCTTAAATTTGTCTAGTTTAGTAGGCACACCTTTAACTGTCTCAACTTTGCCACCAAAAAATGAACCTAATGAAGAAGTAGAGGGCGCTAGAGCAAGGATGGTCTCATGGCACTAGGTGTCCCCCTTGTGGAGTACGTTTGTTTCCAGATTGACCTGTGGAGCTAGGGTGTGGCCTTGTTTTCCTCACTTATTGAGCACCTAGCAGTTATTTTGGTACAAGTGGGGAAAGTTCTTGGGAAGTCACTTAGTTTAGGATTCACACTCTCATCTAATAGCTTAATCAATCCTAATTAATACACTAAAACCTTGGGCAAATTTTATTGGTTAATATTTTATGGTTTATGCTTAAGTAATCTTGCAAGCACTTTCAATTCCATTTACTTTACATGCAATTTTCTTTAATCTCTTGTGGATATTAACTAAGTGAACTAAGAGTTGTGCACTTTCCTTTGGGGGCTTCTTTTGAGCGTTTGAATTTCATTTTTAAGTTTTGTTTGTTTCATTGGCTCAACCCCCTTGAAGTTGCACATCCTTTGGAGGCAACCTCATTGTTTGGTTTTGTTGTTGTATGTCATTGAAACATCCCTTTAGAGTTGCGCATCTTGTGGAGGCACTCTATGTTTGGGTTTGTTGGCATGATGTGTTGTGGTGATCTCTCCTTTTGAGCAATATTTCATTTCCCTACACATTCAATTATTTCAAGTTAGTTGCAAGTTAGTGTTTGTTATTTTGATTTGTCCATAATTGCATAATTGCATCTTGACATTCTTTTGAATCTTTATATATTCTTAGCTTTGTAGATATTTGTTGGCACCACACCGAAGGGGAAAGAAGAATGATCATGGGAAATAAAGCGTGCAGAAAACTAAAGTAACAACTGCTAAAAGAACATCACACACGCATGCAAGAAAGCGTGCATAAAGGAAAGACGGCTGGAGGAGGAACATCACACACATGGGAGAAAGACCTAATGTATGAAGGGTTAGGGTTTTGGTAATATTCTATAAAAGGATTAAGATTCTGAAATGTATAAATATAGATACGAAAGTATTATATAGAGAGGATTTTTGTTAGTATTATTGTTGTTGTTGAGGGTTAGGCTTTGGAGTTAAGTTTTGGAGACTGTAACCACGCAGGAGCGTAGGCGATATGTAATGTTTTTAGCTATATGAACCGATTTTGTAAGCTGTTGAGCAAAGAAGATACGAGGGAAGGTAGATCTGAGGATGAGACCACAGGTTGTAGAACCTGGTGTGATCTAGTTCGCCTCCCATAGATCTTACCCAGTTTTGTGGAGAATTGTAAGCACGTGGTGCCAGGAATGAAGAACTACCATAATAAAAGAGACAAGAGAAAAATCTTTGTGGACGTGGCCTAGGAGGGGGTGAACCATGGTAATACTCATGTAATATGTTGAATGTATCCATGCCTCTTTTTTTTTTTCCAATGATTAATAGTTAAGCTTGATGAATGATTTAGCACATTGTTATGAATCTGTTTATACTCTACTGGAATTAAAATATGAAATATACGTATGCAACTTCAAGGGATAAGTAGTTTACCTTACAACTCATGGTATCTATATTTAATCCAGAAACCCTTATCCCCTACTCTGTCCTAGACTGTAAACACATGAGTCTTACAGTCACCCATTTAAGGCTATCTTGGGTGAGACTGTGCAGTACCTTCCAGGTGTTTTGTTTCCTTCTGGTTTACCAGGAGGGCCGATAGTTTTAGAGGCTTTGTTGGAACCCTGAATGACATGAACCCTGTGTCAATAACTCAAACATTCCAAGAAGGGAAATAGTAATCAACAAATGGTTCAATTGTCGGGTTAAGAGGAACAAGAGAGGACTGAGTAGATGAGATAGAATGAATAAGAACCAAAGGAGCATAATAGAAGAGAAATGAGCCATTAGAAGGGAATGTTGAGACCTTGGAACCCCGCAAGAGAATAAATCAAGGGCTGGTTGAGAACTAAAGAGCTAGAGTTTGCACAAAAAGACAATAGAAACCCCAGGATCATACCACACAAATACCTGGATAAATACATATTTACGGATTTACACGAAGTCTTTTTCTGTGATTTTACGCATCTACTATAGGAGTGGATCTTAAGGTTAAAGGATAACCACACAACGAATCAGATTCGACAACTAGATTGGACTCTAGTACAGATCTAGCAGGTGCAGCAAGTGAATAACAAATTCACCCGTGCAATTGACTTTTGGCTTGACAATATTGTGGCAGGATTTATCACAGAATTTATGGTAGACACAGCAAAGTCATACAACACAACCAAGCAAGAGTTCCTACGAGGACCTAGAGGAAGGTACATTCGATCATTGTATACTTGTATCAATATATTGATATATAACAAAGGTGTAATGACAATGGAATCGGACAGCTAGACTTCCCTATGTGCATGGGGGAAGGGGGGAAGCACTGACAGAGAGAGGAGAAATGGAAGGAGGGTAGGATAAAGAGGAGGAGGAGAAACCCTTGGACCCGATCTTGATGGATGACGACCAGCTTAAGTGGATCTTGGCATCATCAGGAACGAGGCATAGCGGAGCACCCTACCAATATAAGGTGAATACCAAGAAGAGAGTCGTAGCTGAGAGGGAGGGCTTGGAAAGCAATGAGGAAGAGGTAGAGGATATCCGGGCTATGGAGAAAATTGAGGAAATCCTGCGTGCCATGTATGAGAGGAAAATAAGAGGCCCAAGAATAGGAGGACAAGGCAACCATCCCTTTCATATAAATGTAAGTGTGGAACCCATAAACCCATGTGTGACCAATACACTAAAGAGAACACCATTGTTTAAACAACCAAAGTTTGGAGGAAGTCCAACAACAGGAAGTACATCTACACAAGGAGCAACAACTAGAGGAGCCAATTCAGGCAACCTTAGTCAAGTATCTACACCGTTGTTATAACCCTAAATTGTACTATCCATGCTTACCTGGCATCAGGCCAACTGTTTCCCTTCATTGCCAAAGCCATGCTGAATAAAACCTTGAAAAACCACTTAAATTAAGCAACCCGCACCCTAACCTATCACAACCAGCGTTCCAACGCTCGCTTTTTATAGGATAGAAGGAGCTATAGTTTTAGATGAACTCTCGGCCATGCATGGCTGGGAGTTCCAGTTAATTGACCCAAATCTTTTCGTCTCGGCGGAAAATTTCCTGATTTTTTTCTTTGTTAGGTAAACGCGGGCTGTAGTGGGCCAGCCAGCATTCCAATGCGTGCAGTAGAAGGCCAGCAAGCATTCCAACGTGCCCTGTGATAGGTTAGGGTGCGGGTTGCTTAATTTAAGTGGTTTTTCAAGGTTTTATTCAGCATGGCTTTGGCAATGAAGGGCAATAGTTGGCCTGATGCCAGGTAAGCATGGATAGTGCAATTTAGGGTTATAACAACTGCGTAGAGGAGGGAGTAACTTAGTATTTGGAATGGCAGGACATGATGCTACTATCAGATTACCAGAGTTTCGAGGAGAAGTAGCAGAAGACCCTAAGAATCAATTGTTCATTTGTGCAAATACCTGGGAAGCAAAGCAGATCACTGATGAAGACACCAAACTCCCATACCTAGCGATCATGCTAAGAGACCAAGCACTAGACCGGTACATGAGTCTAGACACGAACAGTGTTCCTGGAATGACAAGGACATTAGACGACATTAAGAAACTATTGATAAATGAGTTCCAGAAGTCGAGCTCAGAGGATCAATACATGAATGAGATGATTGAAATAAGACATAAACCAAGAGAATCGGTATGGGAGATTGATCGAAGATTCAAGCGATTAAAAGGAAAGTTAAAATAACTTATGATCGATATGCAGCATTGACACCTATTTGTCAACTCACTACTCCCACACTTAAAATATCCATTATGACAATAAAATTTTCAGATGCAGGTAGAGGCTCTACAGGTAGCTTTGCAATTGGAAGAGAATTAGTACTAGCAGACAAACCTGGCTATCGAAGAATTGAAGGAGGATCTGAAGAACTTAACATTTCAGCTGAACTAGAATAAAAACAAGGACAAGTGAGAAGTCGTTTGGTGCACTACCTGCAGGATGGAAGGACACCATAAGAATGAATGCCCAATATTCGCATGGTATATGGAGACGGGGATGCAAAACCCACTACCATAGGGACGATTATGGTGAAAAATATGCAAGAAACTGGATCACGACCCTTACCACTGCACGATGATGAAAAAATACCAAACAGTCCCAAAGAACTCATATTACACCTTTTCCAAGTTAGTCGACCATGACGACAAAGATTGCAGAAATATGGAGCTGATGCGGGAAAGAACATCAAATGCATATAGGGTACAGGAAGAAATGATGACTAGGCAAACAAAACCACAGTTCACTCAAGCCCCATCCCCATACAACACTGCGCAACAACAGTATAATACTGTGTCGCAGTTGTACAATAACGTTCAACCACAGTACAACCCGACACAACCCCAGTACAATACCGCGCATTATAATCAGGGATCACAGTATAACACACTGTGAGGTGATCGTGCAGCTTATAGAGGAGAAAGATGAGCTAAAGGAGGTTTCAGATGTAGTAGAGGACTAGTCACATGTCACAATTGCCAGCAACCAGGACATTATGCATGGGATTGCCCACTGCCACCAACGACTTGTATGTATTGTCGCGCATCGGACCACGATACGAAGGAATGTCCGACATTACTTGTAAAGATCCAGGAAAAAAGGAATCAAAATAACCAAATTGTTTAGTGGATTTCAGCCGAAGCAATGGATGACGGACAAAAAATCAACATAGTCACTCGAGGAGGAACGAAAATAGGAAATGATGCAGTTCGACAGGAACTAGCGCAGAACCAATGGGTAAAGAAGAACATTGACCCCAAGAAGCAGTTTGATGCGCATAAGGAGAATGTGATCTTTACAGAAGCCCAACAAGAATTCCAGAAGGAGAACATTGCGTCGACTGCATAGCAGAGCAAGGAATTTCTGGAATATGAAATGTCGCCATCACTGGACCATACCAACAGAATACAACCCAAGGAACAAGTAAGTACTATCAAATACTTTTTGCAATCATGCATCAAAATGTTAAGTGATCCTTCATCTGTCAAAATATTGCAAAACATCCTAGAAAAATGTAGCAGTGAGACGGAACAGAAGCCAGAATTGAAAACTGTCAACCACCTACATACAAGAAGAAGAACAAGTAGGAAATTTAGACTAAATACTAACATTGGGGATTTCAATATGGGAGATATTATACTAGATCTAGGATCCGAAGTGAATGTACTACCAAAAGCTACATGGAAATGCATGGGAGAACCTACACTGGGATACTCAATTGTTCAATTAAAGCTAGAAAATCAACATAGAGTCCTACCAATAGGTAGGATGAAAGGAGTGACGGTAGATCTGGATGGTGTGCACACTAAGGAAGACTTTGAAGTCATTGAAATAGTATACGGCACAACACCTTACCCGATGCTACTTGGTTTGGATTGGGATTTCGACAACCAGGCCATAATTAACTTAAAAACTAGAAAAATGACATTTGAGTTGAGGGACTATAGGGTCATAGCCCCACTCAACTCATCAGAAAGTGAGAGCTTCGTAGAACCCACTTGTCTAGATTCATAAGAGATCGGCCAATTGTATAGAACAACTGTGCGTGATGCGGACAATATAAACCCAACTGCAGATGGAGTACTTAGTTGGTGGAGCATTACTTCATGTACAACAGACTCAGACACCGGGTTAGAAAACTGGAAGCAAAGACTACATGAAGTATCCATGAGAAGGTGTGCCAGAATAGACCGTGCAGTAAGGTGGATTGGCACAGAAATCAAAGAACCACCCAGTTTTCATGGGCTAAATGATTTGGAAACTTTCTTGACACAATATGAAGATGAAGTATTAGAAAACCAGATATTGCTAGCACTGGATTTAGCACTAAAGGATACCCCGCAATATGGTGGGGTGCACACAAAAAGACTATCACAGATTGGTACCAATGTAAGTGATTACTGTGCATAAGGTTTGGCATAGAACAAATAGGTAACAAACAACAGAAATATGACAGACTAGGCACACCAACAGAACACTTGGAGGCATATAAAATGTTGTGGAAAATGATGCCACCAGAGGAATGGTGTCACCAATTCATTCATACTTTAGAGGGCATACCAACGAATTAGTATACAGACTAGGAAATGCATAAAGGAACCAATACATGGGCGACACTCCAACAGAACTTTACAATCACTTTCTCATTCGAGCATGAGAACCCCAACATAGACGCGGCCTTGAAATGGATCAGAGATGTCATATTCATTGAAGAATCAAAAGTGGAAGCTATCGCAGAGGTACAACAATGGAATAAGAATACATTCAAGGATCTACTGTCATGCTACCACGTACAGGTGGAAGTCCCTGATGAAGATGATCCGCGTGATATTCAAATTGAAGAAGTTGAAGGTGAGAGAGATGTGGAAGGACCACCCTTAGAGTCAGAGGTCATCTCTATGCCAATCAATATAAAGAAGGTTAACATAGGGACCATCGAGCAACCCAAAATGGTCAGCATTGGAGATTACTGGGATGAACATACACTAGAAAGCATCACAGAATTGTTGCATGAATACAACGACCTATTTCCCACAACCTTTACAGAGATGAAAGGCATAGCCGGAGAATTAGGAGAAATGAAGATACCACTCAGACCTGATGCGAGACCCATTAAACAATGACCATATAGATTGAACCCCATATATAAACAGAAAGTTAAAGATGAGATCGACAGGATGCTCGAGGCCGACATCATCAAACTAGTCGAAGAATCAAAATGGATAAGCCCGATGGTAGTACAGGTCAAGAAAAAGGGAAGAGGGATCAGAATATGTGTCGACTTGAGGAAGTTGAACAATGCATGCCTACACGACCCATTCTCCACACTGTTCATGGAATAAGTACTCAAGAACGTAGGAGGCCATGAAGCCTACCCATTCACCAATGGATTCTTAGGATATCATCAGGTTAAGATAACACAGGAGGATAGACACAATACCACGTTTGTGACACATTGGGGATCTTATCAGTATACATTCATGTCGTTCAGACTAAAGAATGCACCTGTGATATTTTCTAGAGTGGTCATTGTATCATTTAAGGAATTCATCCATCAATTCCTCGAAGTATACCTAGATGATTGGACAGTGTATAGCTTACTAAAAAACCATGTGGAAGTTTTACGACTGATGTTAGAATGATATAGATAGTGCTAGATATCACTGAATACCAAGAAATGCATATTTGGAACACCATTTGTGATACTGTTGGGACACATAGTATGAAAACAGGGTTTGCTAGTGGATCCGACCAAAATCGCAGTCATTGTTAACCTACTAGCACCAAAAATAGTCTGCCAACTAAGAGAAACACTAGGACATATGGGATATTACAAGAAATTCATCAAAGGCTATGCGCAGATTATAGTGCCAATGGAAAAACTGTTAAGGAAAGATACAAAGTATCAATGGAACGACTAGTGCCAACACTGTCTGGATACCCTGAAGGAAAATATGGTCATCACACCAATATTGGTATTTCCATATTGGGAGAAGACATTCCATGTACATGTAGATGCATCATCGATAGCACTTGGAGCTATCTTAGCGCAACCAGGAGCAGGAGACTTGGATCACCCGATAGTGTTCGCAAGAACAAAATTATCAGACTCAAAATAGAATTATAACATGACAGAAAGAGAAGGCCTAGCTATGGTTTATGCACTACAGAAATACAGACATTACCTATTGGGAAAACACTTTAATATGTTTACATATCATTCATCCCTGAAATACCTAGTCAATAAGCCAGCATTGGGGGGAGAATCTGTCGATGGTTATTTCTATTTCAAGAATTCAACTTTGAGGTAATAGTTAAACTAGGAAAATTGAATGCAGGACTTGACCACTTATCAAGGGTCACAAATGGAGAGGAACCAACGAATTTAGAAGACAACTTTCCAAATGAACAATTATTCTCAATACAAATTATTGACGATTACTTCGTAGAGATCATACAGTACTTGAGCACAGGTACTGTGCCACAAGAATATACCATTACGTAGAAGAATAACCTATTAGTCTATGCAACCGACTATCAATTGATCATAGGACATCTATATAAGATGGGCGCAGATAGCATCTTACGAAGATACGTACTAGACCATGAATGACAAAGAATTTTAACAGAAGCCCACGAGGGAATAACAAGAGGGCATTATGCAAGAAAAGATACTGCGCAGAAGGTACTATGCATAGGATTATGGTGGCCAATGATCCACAGAGACTCGAAAGAGTACTGTCAATAATGTGATGTTTGTCAAAGGGTAGGCAAACCCAACAGAAGGGACGAGATGCCACTATGACCACAAGTGACACTTTAGGCATTCGACAAATGGGTGACAGACTTTGTGGGACCCATTAACCCACCAGCCAAAAGAACGGGGGCGAGATATATTATCACCGCGATGGAATACCTAACAAGATGGGTGGAAGCCACACCGGTAAAAGATTGCAACGCAGAGATAGTTGCACACTTTCTATTTGAACAGGTAATTACTAGATTTGGGTGCCCAAGAATTTTGATGAGCGACCAAGGACTGCACTTCATAAACAACACCATCCGAGCGATGCTCGAAGAGTTTGAAGTTCATCACCAAAAAGTCACATTGTATCATCCACAGGAAAATGGCACGGTAGAAGCCTTCAACAAAATTCTAGAGAACACCTTGACAAAGATATGTAATGTTAATAGGGATGATTAGGACCTCAAGGTACTAGCAGTGTTATGGGTGTATAGAACCACATGAAAAAATTTGACAGGCCACACACCATTCAAACTAGTCTATGGTCAAGAAGCAGTAGTGTCATTAGAATTTTTAATACCCAGTCTACGTGTAGCATCTATCACACACATGACAGAACAAGGTGCAGTAAAGGAAAGACTAAATTAGTTATTGTCGATGGAGGAAGAGAAAATCTTGGCAGGATTCCACCAACAAGTACAGAAAGAAAAATACAAATCTTGGCATGACCGCCACATCAAGAGGAAGATGTTAAAGGAAGGAGATCTAGTATTTCTCTACGACAGTAAATCGTTGCAGCACCCAGGAAAGCTGAGAATGCATTAGCTAGGACCATATGAGGTAAAATATGTCACAGATGGAGGAGATGTACAGTTAATAGATCTATCAAGCATAGACCTCAGAGGAACGATCAATGGGAGCCAAATGAAGATGTATAAGGACAGTCGACCACCCACCGCGCAGTAAAAAAAAAAAAAAATTAAAAAAAAGCGCACAGCATGAGGGACAAGACGCATACGAATCACGAAGCCAGCAAGGGAAATGATAACAGCCATATCAAAAAAGGAAACAAGTGGGAAAAGGAAAGTCAACAAAAGAAGGCTGACAGGACAGCATGAGGCAGAGTTAAAGCAAGGCAAGGACGGGTGGGATGTCACATTAAACATGCCAACTGGAGATGGAAGAGTAGGCGTAATGGAAAGTACGAAACCACCGTGGATGCATTGAACCCACAGTTATGGTGAATTAATCACATGATGGAGGAAGAATCCTTGACAAGATTCATGACGAGCCCATACAACACACGAGCACAAAAGTAGTTACTTTATTCCCGAAAGGAGAATAGAAAAAGAGCAACAACATCTAGAATGAATAGAGTGAAACCACAGATCCCACTGAAGCCATTCGAATTCAGTAAATGTTTGACAGACATCATTATGGAACCACCGAAGCTCACAGAACTAGGCCAGATAGCTAGATCAACCAGGGTTCAGACTAGGTCATGGGGACCACTGGAAGAAAATGAACAACAACCACCAGAGATCATTGATATTGACGAAGTCCCGTCACCAGAGGAAATCCCAGTAAATTCCATACCAATACTAGAGGAGATTCTGCAACCACAAACAGAGGCTATGGAACAGGATACACCAGTAGCAGTGCATGAGCCTCAGAACAAAGAAGAAGAAACCCACCAGGAAATACCACTGGAACATACTGAAGCAGTCATGGAAGTGAACATAATGGCACAACATCTGGGGGTAGAGAAGAAACCAGACGAGACGCAAGCACCCGGCTTAGGTCACCCAAATAAAAATACCACTGGAACTACCTAGGCGTGGCCAGAGTGGATGACAGGGGAACAACCAGGAGTTGTTGGAACTTCGAGCCATCCAACATAGCAGGAGGACCGAGTTCATATACTGAGCTCACCTCAAAGGAAACCGACTGTAGAGATTGTGCTACCTTGCATACCAGAGGGAGTACAGGTGGATCCACAACTATTGGGTCACGTGAGGAAGTTCAAGTATTCCAACCATGATGTAGAAGATGAAACCAAATATCCAGAGCTTGCACCACAGGTCTTTATGCAGAAAATAGTTGTGAACCAACTCAAAGAAACCATCACTCAACCACACCAGTGGGCAACTGGACAAGACAAAACATGAATTCTAGGATTGTTGAAGATACCACACTTTGGCAGAGGCCAATATATGTTGGCATGTGTCAAGAAATTGTTAGCAGTTATGCATGGAGGGGATGTATGGCTGGACAAACCCGTCCCCATAACTGTCGAACTTATCGTGCATATAACAGGCCTACCCACCTGGGGTATGGATCTTGTGCTGATTCTGGATGATAAATCCAAGGAAAAAAAATTGGCAAAAGAGATGAAGAATAAATATGGCACCGACATGGGAACAAGAGGCATTATAATCAAATGGATCAAAAATGTCGCGACACAATTGGGTGCAAAGATCTTAGCCTGCAAACTTCTAAGAAAATGTCGCAAAGACGAAGTACCAGCAAAAGCCATTGTTGTTGCAGCTCAGTGCGTAGAAGGCACCTCCATGAGTTAGGTGCCATACCTATCAAAATTGTTCCAAGTAGACTGCAAATATGTG
This sequence comes from Picea engelmannii, assembly GCA_009831015.1. NCBI lineage: Eukaryota > Viridiplantae > Streptophyta > Pinopsida > Pinales > Pinaceae > Picea > Picea engelmannii. The sequence goes on from ML795436.1 coordinate 260,488, forward strand.
CAGGACACATGTATAGAATTTCATTACTCATGGTTGCTCACTCTCATAGATTTCATGGGATGGCAAGAACCAGAACATGTTGTCTTTTGTACCACACCACATCCAGGAGGAGCAATATATCGCATCCTGAGATCCGTGCCACTAGCCAAGCATAAGAGGGAGAATGGAATCGTATTCAAAGCTTACCTATGGGAGATATAGGAAGCCATCAGTCGAGAATGGAGAATAACACCAGAGGCTGTCATGCGATACGGGTGCATCACCAATTTATGGGCTAGGTGACAAGCCATGTGGATACAACCAAGGAAAGATCTAGATAAACAGTGGCTACAGATGTGCTACTGCGTTACCAAGGGAGACATCGACATGATCATCAGTGAATGGACTAATGAATGGAGGATTCCAACCATACCCAGAGAAGTACTGAGACAAATAGCAAAAGGAGGGGTTGCGCATGCAGAAGCACAACCTCCACAAATCCCAGTACCCAAGAAACAAAGAATGAGCCAAACCAAGTTGACTCAGGCAGATGATGGCTCAGAGCAGCCAGGGACCTAAAAGGGGAGGACAGAAACCAATCAGCGGACCAATGGACAACGAAAACTGGCTGAGGGAGCATAGGAAGCTACATCGAACCCCATCACACAAGAACCAGGGGGGACTAAGAGACTAGAGGTACAGGAAGCAGGTGCGTGCAAGAAAACAAAGGCACAACGACCACCACTAGAATATACAATCATGAAGGATGATGGAGAGATGATTGCTATAATGGTCCAAGACTGCCTCACAAAGGATTTAGAACATGCCATGCACCACAGGGATAAACTGTAGAAGGAACTGACAGAAATGGGACATCTCCTTAAGAAATTCAGGGAATCCCAGATCACGAGTAGCAGTAGAGGCATAGAGCCATCGACCACACAGACCACAGAAAGGGTGGAGGTAGAATAATGTGATCCAGTTCTTTTGATACCACACGCACATTCCACGATCTACATAAAGCCTAGCATGTTGTGAATGGATTAAATTGTGGGATATACACCACTGAAGGATTTGGATCATATCCAGTTGGTATTGACACGGATGCCATCAAGATCATTATACAAACTACAGGTTAGTGTCGACCATGAAATGCAATCGCGAGCACATAAAAACTTAGTCGAGCTACAACAAGCAACAAAGAAGAGAGAAGCGCTGGAAATAGTTTGTGCACAGGCCAAATATGAAACTCAGGAGGAGAAAGAACGCAGAAACGAGTTGGAACGCAGAGTGGAAGAAATTTTTGGGAAACTTCCAACTACTGCACAAGGAAATGAACTCCCAACCGCAGAAAAGAGCGACTAGATTGTGCAGGCAATTGATAAGTATCAAAAGGAGATCAAGACTCTCCATGGACAGATTAGAGCGACAACTCCATCAGCAGTGAAGGAGAAAAGGAAGCAGGAAGCAACAATGCAACTACAGGAGCTAGAAAAATAGGTCAGCATGGCAGCTGACTTGTTGGATAAAGCAGCGCAACTTTGGACAAGGATGGAAGAGGATACACAGGTCCAACACTAGAACAAGGAGGAGGAGAGGATCAATGCAATGATCCAAGAACTCAAGCAGTGACAGAAGACCATACCATTTCCAGAATGGGTCAAGGGAATGCAAGAGTTGAAGAATATACAGGCAAAACTTATCACTGCGCAAACACAAAAACATGAGCGTCAGGCTCAAATAGAACCGTTGCAGGAACGAGTAGAAGAAGTACTTGTGCGGGTAGAAGAATATAGAAAACATACATCACATAATTAGCTAGAATGCGTAGGACTAATGAGCGAGGAAGTGGCATCTCAGAAATTCAATACCATCAAGAATAAAACCGCGAAGGCACTAACAAAAGCAGCAGAGTTGCAAGAGAAGTTCCAGACGATCACCAAGGAGATCGAGGAAGCACAAAGAATTCAGGTGACTCGAGACAAGTCACATGTCATTGTTGGGGGCTTGCTGGCACCAGGCCGAAGGAGAAAGAAGAACGATCATGGGAAAGAAAGCGTGCAAAAAACTGAAGTAACAACTGGCAAAAGAACAACACGCGCACATGCAAGAAAGCATGCACAAAGGAAAGTGATAGCTGGAGGAAGAACAACATGCGCATGGGAGAAAGACATAACGTAAGAAGGGTTAGGGTTTTGGTAATATTTTTTAAAAGACTGAAGAGACTGAAATGTATAAATATAGATATGAAAGTGTCATATAGAGAGGGTTGTTTTTAGTATTATTGTTGTTGTTGAGGGTTAGGCTTTGGAATTAAGTTTTGGAGACTGTAACCACACAGGAGCATAGGCGATATGTAATGTTTTTAGTTGTATGAACCAATTTTATAAGTTGTTGAGCAACGAAGATACGAGGGAAGGTATATCTAAGGATTAGACCGTAGGCTGTAGAGCCTGGTGTGATCTAGTTCACTCACATATATCTTACCCAGTTTTTTGGAGAATTGTAAGCACATGGCACCAGGAATGTAGAACTGCCATAATAAAAGAGCCAAGAGATAAATATTTGTAGACTTAGCCCAAGAGGGGGTGAACCATGGTAATACTAGTGTAATATGTTGAATGTATGCATGTCTCTTCTTTCTTTCAGTGATTAATGGTTAATCTTGATGAATGAGTTAGCACATTGTTATGAATCTGTTTATACTCTACTGGAATTAAACTATGAAATATACGTATGCGACTTCAAGGGATAAGTAGTTTACCTTACAACTCAAAATACATGGCTTTAATCCAGAAACCCCTATCCCCTACTCTGTCCTAGGCCGTAAACACCTGAGTCTTACAGTCACCCATTTAAAGCTATCTCGGGTGAGACTGCACAGTACCTTTCGGGTGTTGTGTTGCCTTCTGGTTTACCAGGAGGGCCGATAGTTTTAGAGGCTTTGTTGGAACCCCAAATGACATGAACCCTGGGTCAATAACTCAAACAACCCGAGAAGTGAAATAGTAATCAACAATAGTTATTTATTCCATTTATTTGTATCTAGTCTTAATTGTAAATATTGTAAATCAATTCTTTGTAATTTAATTGTAATCTTTGTATATTTTAAACTCTCTTTAACTTTAATCGACCCCTTTCCCAATCTTAGGCATTAGTATTAGTTTTCTTAGGATAAGGATTGTTTCTCATTGAAATTTTTCACTTTGCATTGTTGACTCTCATATAGGATAGATTCCCCCAAACCTTTAACCAATTAAAATTAACTCCTAGAACATCTTTAATCACTCACATAGTAACTAGGGTCTACCCCCCTTGGCTTCCCTAGGAGTAAGCCTAGACGGAAGAAGTTCAAGTCGAGGTGACAGTGGGATTGAACTTAGACATTGTGTCTCTAAGGACACACTAAGTGGATTGAGACTTAGTCCACATTTGCAAGTGTGTATAAGGACAAAAACATCTTTGGCACTGTTTTCGGGGATAAGTCTTTTATCCTTGGCCTTAACGACTTAACTTAATTTATTCTTTTAAAATTAAGCAATAAATTTTCTCCCTAATTTTTTTTTAAATTGGGTTGGTTTTCCAGTGTTTGCTTATTCTCCAAGTGGCAACTCCATCTGGAAATATCTTTGAAGTATACTACAAGGAGAAATCCTATTGCTCCTTGTAGGTTGCTTGAAAGTCTTGGAGAAGAAGCAATCTCTGATATCCATCTCTTGTTGTACATAATAATCTAACAACTTTTTGTTGTCCTTACCTTTTTTGCTTTGTTTGGTGTTCTTTCTTGTTTGAGATAAACTTGGTCATCTGGCGACCCCACTTCAAAATAAATTGACAAAGTATTCTTCAGGAAGGAACTCACATCTTGTTATCTTCATCCTTGAACTTGAAAAAAAAACTGGATGAGGTTAGCTAGTTTTTCTTCTCGTTGGGTCCTTGATAATTCTTGGGTCCCGATCCTTTTCTTTAGAACTTTTGATGATCTAGTTAGAAATGTCCACCTTCTT
>ML795436.1:266124-280517 GCA_009831015.1 Picea engelmannii
AAAAAGACATGAGAGAGAGTGGGAAAGGTTTCCTAACATTTTCCCTAAGTTGAAAAAGTAATTTTCCACTTAAAATACCCCCCCTTGCTTAGCCAACAACTTAAAGTGGTGTTCCCTAGCTAATTGACATGTGGGAATTAAAACGTTTAAGTGAAAAAATCCACCTAAACCCTAAATTCACCCTCCTTGGTGTCTAACTTAATGTTTGACCATAGGAAAATGTGTTTTCCCCCTTTCCTCACTCAACCCTCAAACCCTAACTTACCAAAACCCTAAAAATGTCTCTTCCTTGACTTTGTCTTTCTATGTTTTATGTGTGACACTTGGAGCTCATCCAAGAGGTGTCACTCTTGCCTCTAAAGTATAAAAGAAATCCTCCCATCCTTCATTTGACATGATATATTCTCAGTGCAAGGTTACTCTACCCAAATTTCTCCTCTTGTTTCTATTCTCTCTCACTCTTCTCTCTCATTTTTGCTTTCTCTCTCATTCTTTACTCAAGCTTGTTGCAAGTATTTTCTCAATCTTGCTTTCTAATAAAGAAATCTTTGGAGGAAATATTGGCATTGGGATTCTTCTTGGTGTTTTGGATCTACATTGGAGGTAACTTGTATTTGGTTTTGTTGAGTTTCGCTTATAGATTTAGTGTAGGGTGTCCAAGAAAAGTATTTTTCTTGGATAGATCTATTGTAGTATTGTCATAGATCTTATGTGTAGCAATTCCCTAGTTTTAGAAAAATATTTTGTTAATATCATTGGATCTACTCACCCCCTTTCCTTATCTTGAAGCTTAGTCCCTCATACTTGCAGGTTACTAAGGGTTGAGAAAGAATAATTCCAGATCTAGAAATTATCTCTTCAACCACTTATTTCCTCTTAAAAAATTATTTTCTTATATTTCTATTTCCTCTAACACTTTGGGTACATTTTCTACGCTTGAATAGCTCTATTTCAACATATTATATGTTGTCCTACATGTTAAAAATTTCTGGTTTTCACTAACATAAATTGTTTGAAGATATTTGGTGTTCACTAACATAAATTGTTTGAAGATATTTGGTGTTTGTGTAGCATTTCCAGCAAACATTAGCTTGCTTGCTAATTTTCTGCAGGTTTTCACCAAAAACAGGGAGAAACAACCCATTTGGAGCCATCTAAAGTCAAGAAAACACTTCCCAAATTTGGGTAACAAGTACCCACTCATCTCTTTTATTTTCCTTATTGTAAGCAAGCCCAAGGGAGTCCCAAGGGCTTGCATTTCTCAAGCATATCAATTTTTTTGCATTTTATTTTCTTAAGTTGCCTACATTTAGGAAAGAGTTTGGCAAAGCCAACCATACTATATCATAAGGCTAGGAATTTAGTTTTATTTTCATCATTGCTTTTCATTTCTAGTTTGTCTCACTTGTCCTTAAGACAAGGTTGTGTGGCTAGGATTAGTTGCCTTTCAAGTTCTTTTATTCTTTATTGTTTGCCTACACCTAGGAAAGATTTTGGAAAATCCAACCATCCTATATCATAAGGCTAGGTGTTAGTTGTGGTTTATTTCTTCTAGTGCTTGTGTATGGTTCATCTTTAAATCTTAGAATCTATTTTCATTTCATTGCTTAAGTCGTGGAGGCATAGTAATTTACTTGTGTTTTTCAAGCAATTATTTTATTTCCAAGTACTTACTTTTCTTGCAAGTTTAATCATTTAATCTCTTTCAAGCTTTAGCAATTCACTTTACTTGCAAGAACTTAATACAACTTAACTTTACTAATTATTAAGGCTCAATTTACCTTAGATCCATAGGGCTTAAATTTATCTAGTTTAATAGGCACACCTTTAACTGTCTCAACTTTGCCACCAAAAAAGGAACCTAAGGAAGAAGCAGGTGGTGCTAGATCAGGGATGGTCTCACGACACTAGGTGTCCCCCTTGTGGATTACTTTTGTTCCTGGATTGACTTTTGGAGCTAGGGTGTGGCCTTGTTTGCGTCACTTGTTGAGCACCCATCAATTCTTTTGGTACAGGAAGTTCAAGTCGAGGTGACAATGGGATTGAACTTAGACATTATGTCTCTAAGGATACACTAAGTGGATTGAGACTTAGTCCACATTTGCAAGTGTGTATAAGGAAAGCAACAATGCCTGAGATAGGTTTTCACCATCAAATTTATTAAGAAAGGAAATGGGATAACAAGGTAGCTCAACATTGTAAGTGAGTCGAGTCACTTTATTGCATGGGTTCGGTATGGTCAGAGAAGGAAGTAGGAAGTGATGAGGTTGAAGTTATGACTTAATAGTAGTGTTTATACAAAATATATTATAAGGAAAATATCAAGCTTCGAGGGAAACCACATAATCAAAGGGACTTCATGGACTTCAACATGCAATCATTTTGAATCAAAAGGAGGAAATGCATGGGCATATCATGGTACTGATGAATGAGAAAAAAGGTTTCATGTGTAGTCGGTGTTTATTTTTCAATAGGAAAGGTTTAAACATGAAGTTCATTCCATTTTAGTATTTTACTTAAACCATAAAAAAATTTGTTGCAACAACCAATATCACAAGAAGAAACACCATGCACAAGTACACAAGAAGTATCATGGGAAACCCTTCTCAACAAAGGAAGAAAACCCAACCAATCCTTTCCTATATTCTTCAAGAGAAATACTCCACCACTAAGAAAACCTAGCACACAAAAGGGTTCTCACAAACCCTAGAAGACTAGCACCCAAGAGAGGTGCACACTTTTCCCAAGAAGATGTACTTTCTAAAATTTCCAAACTCACATTTATGATATGATTCCTCAATGGGGATTTAAATTTACTTATATTATATTGAACCTATCAACAGAAGTGTCTATTGGCACAATAGTGCCGACCTCACTAACTCACAATATAACTAATAATTACCAGATTAATTATCTTTTACATTAAGGTGGGGCCGACATGTACCTTTTACATTACAACTAGGCTTACATGTAAGTTTGACTCTTGAACAGTATATCAAGGGATCTCATACACCCACTAGTACTCAGCCATTAGGGGTGCATCCATAGGGATGTACATATATTTATCTCAATGTGTCTCACAGGAGAACCACACTTACTGGTGCTCAACTACTAGGATCATGTTCATTCCCACTGCATTACACAGGATAGTCATATGGAGTTCATCATCTCAACTCTCTACTCAAAGGAGGCTAATACATCATTTTCATCTCTATCTCAGAACGATGCACCCAATGCATGAGAATTCACACGTTCAATTTGTGCTCATCCACAAGTACGTCTAACTTAGCAGATCTTCTTTCTCACTGCGTTACATATGAGAATCATCTGGAGTTCTTCTCAACTCTCTGTAAGGAGGAGGAAAGCACTACATTCCAGTTCTGTCTGAAATAGGAACCACACACCCATCTTAGGGGATCTCTCTCAAGCCTATGCCCTAGAGGATGTCTCACGCAGTTGTAATCATCAACATTTGAGATAGTGGAAATTGATTTTTAAAACATTGGTATTCACTTATTTTTCAAACCAAATCTTCATTTATATTATTCTTAATCCATCAAGAAGATGGGAATAGAAACACACGAGGAGAAGCAATGGTGTAACAACAACTACAATGTGTCACAACTTCTGTGTTGCAACTTATGTGAAGTGTTGTGGATTCAATTATTGTAGTGACTATGTTGCAAATGTTGTGGTGCAAAATTTGTGTTACAATAGTTGTTATAAGGAGTTGCAACACAGAATAGTACCTTGGTTAGTTGCAACAACTGTTGTAAGGTGTTGCCGCAATTACGTGGGAGTTGCAGCAATTGCGTGGGAGTTGCAACAACTGTGTTACAACACTCCTTGACTAGCAGCCTTGTAACAAGCTCCTAGAAATTTGAGCTTCAAATCATGACACATGCAAGGAATCAATATCTCCCTATTGGATGTCATAAAATTTTGTCCTCAAGAATCACTTATGCATGGATTGACCTTCTTGATCCTCCCGAGACATACAAAATGCGAGCACTTTCCTACAATAAAACATGAGATCGTGGGAGAAGAGAGGTCATCAAGATCTCCCCACCCATGAAGTATTCAAAAATTGACAAATAGTGCATACAAATCAGATCCAAAGAATGATTGAACAAAAAAATTCATTATTTACTCATTGAGGACTGGTGGCCACCTCAAACTGCCCAACAATGTTTTGTGGATAATTGCTTTGTCTAATGTCTGATTGAAGTGATTATAGAGCCAAAATAAACTAGTTTCATAGGGATATCCTATGTAGAAACAAGTTTTGAAAAATCCTTATAATTATATGCCAAATAAGTTGAGGAATATCCTACATGTCAGAGTTGTTTTTAATTTGCAGTATGGACCACCAATCATAGTTTTGGGTGTAAATGTTTCATTCGATGATGGATAGAAATGATTCTAATTGGATATGAAATTATATTCATGTAGGTACTTCCATTAGAAATAGGTTTTGAAAACAAGAAATGATGGGTCAAATATTCCAATGAACAGACCAGGAAACAGAGTTTGAGAAATGCAGGTTTATGACAAGTAGTTAGTATTTTAAGCATAAATTTCTCATATGATATCAAAATTGAGTGATTACACTTTAATTTTAAACTATATTTATAGGATAATACACCATATAGACAATTTTTCAAAATTTATCCATTAGGTCTCCCAAAAATTGACTGTCCCAACTCTGTTTTTGATCTTCTTGCTTGACAACTAGTAAGTATTTTGACCATATATTTTTCGATTGGTATCCAAATTGAGAAATTAAAGTTGGATTAGAAACTATATTGAAATGAATATTTTAGATAGAAACATGTTTTAAAATCATTCCCATATGGTCTCTCAAAACATATTTGTCCCAACTGTGTTTTCAGTAACTTGAACAAGACCCTGTGCTACAAGAATTTGGTCAACAAGATACACCTCTTAGATTATGATTTAGATATGCATGAATTTTTGTAGGAATAATATTTTCTAATTAGGTTCTCCAAATACTAAAAATTTCAAGCATCTAGTGCCTAGATTGAGCGTGGTGACCTTGACAAGCCATGGAGAAAAATGCAAAGACAATACCTAAATCAAGAATATGATAGCAATGGGATCCTGACATAACCACCGTGGGAGTTCATGAAGTTCCCCATTAATTAAAATATTAAATGATTCGAGGTGAAAAACATAATGTTGAGCAGTTAGAATGTTGAATCCAACTATGTTTTTGGAAAATTTGTAAAAAAAAATATTGTAGAAAATTAGAAGTTGGCTTAATCAAATGATTATTCTCCTATCATTCAATGGTAAGACTGTGAATTGGATAAATATATTGATTGGGAACCAACTATACCTTTGGTCCTGTTATCCCCAGTTTTTGGATAACTAAGGATATCATGTCTCGAGGCCCTCGGTTTGTAGACATGGAGTGTCGAGAGACTACATGACTAGTAGTACCCTTTTTCACAGATAGAAAACCCATTCACCACCACAGATGGTTACAGGTTTACAGATGGCATCCACCACACCAGTTGGCTTCCGAAAGGCAGTGGGCCTTCTTCCATGAGGTACAAGTCAGTATTATGGTGAGAATCATTTCAATTTTTAAGCCACTCGATTATGTTGTATCTTAGATTTCTCTAGATTTCATGATATGTGCTTGGACATTATGCCTTTTTCCTTACTTCACCTTGGTGGTTGACATTGTTCCCTAGTAAATGGTTTTCCTTGGGGATGGATTTTCTATTGGGAACTCCCTTAATGATCCATCGTACCATTCTCGACCATACTTACCACTTTCCATCATTAGTCCCCTCCATTTCCTTGTCTTTTGGGATTTTAGGGTGTATTGACCCAAGAAGGGGCCGTCCCTCATTCTATGGGAAGAAGGGGATAAAGGACCAAAGGGGTTCAGGTTTATTAAAAGATAAAAGCCTTGTTATAAACCTTTTGGATGCTTCACCCAGGGATCACCCAAGAAAGAAAAAAAAATGCTTATCTTTGAGTAAAGGGGATCCACAATATAATAAAGAAATGCTTGAAAGGTAGGTTGAGGGATAAGAGGTCTCATCACAAGATGACCTATCACGTCCATGGATATCTAGTGGTATGAAATTGTCATCATCTGGTCACCAAACTAGCGCAGTGACTCTTAGTTGCATGGTTGAGAGAAAGGGGGTCTCATCACAAGCCAAAATCCTAATTTCCATTAGGTGTTTGTGGGTGACATTCCCACCACTTGGTCACCACCCCAGGGAAGCGACCTTTAATTTCTCATTATGCTATTATGAAATAAAATATAATGAAAGAAAGTAAAACGAGAATGACGGTCTTGCAAAAATTGCATTGCGAACGAAGGTACTACACACCCTCTACAAAAGCATCCATGAATGAGACACTATGACCCCTAGTATGTCATGAACCCTATGCCCATTGAGTCTTCACCCCATCCACCTCATACACTTTACATGTATTAGAGAGGTACCTCTCGGAAGCTCTCCTTGACCTAGGGCAAGATATACCCAATAGAACACCTCGTCAACTCTCTCATACTTAAGCTTGACAAGTCGCATAGTGTCTTTGAGTTGTTAATTTTTTGATATGGTGATCTTTGATGCACATGCTTGGATGGATTATTTATTGATTGGATTTAATTATCATGATGTTATTATTTTAGATCATTGGAGGGCATGTTCATTTGTCTTTGCAGGACCTAGATGGTGGATAGTTTAGGGAGAACAAGCATACCTTGGCCTTTCATGGGGCTACAAGCCCACAGGTTGGATGGCAAGGGCCCTCATGCCAGATGAGAGAGATAAAAATTGGAAGGCCTCAAAGATAACATGGAAAACATAACCTATCTCCCACATGGCAAAATTTTTTCCTAGGAGGGGAAAAACGTCTCTTCTTGAGGCATGACGTCACCTAGGGAGGTTAGGGTTTGGTGGTGTGGTTGATGCATTGACACTTGGAAGTTTTGAGGAGAAGTGGGTTTTTACCATGAAGGAAGTGACGTGGATACATGACTTGTGGATTTAGGAAGCCTAGACACCCTCATCCTACACCAACGAATTTCTCCAAATGCAAAAACATCCCCTAAAGGGGTGACATCCTCCTAAATTAGGGTTTAATATGTGCAAAAGAGAAAATTTTAAGTGAATTGGTTAATATTATTTTGTTAAGGGGGAAATATTAGGGTTATTGACCCCTAATATTGTATTTTACTCCTTAATTTGTGGACAAGCTATGTTAGCTAAATTTTGTATAAATAGAGATCATAAGATATCAATTTAATCATTACTCTCCCTTGTGGAAAAGGACTTGCTCTAAAATTTCTGGCCCTCTTGGCCATTTTCATCTCTTGTGCAAGTGTTATGGTTTATCTTTTCTATTCTCAGTGGGAAGTGGTGCGCTATTCTTGGAGACTCTTTCTTATGCATGTGGATGGACTTAACTTGGAAGATTAGAGTTTGATCTAGCTTTTTTGTGGAATTGGTAAGGGAAAATATGCATTTATTGTCTTTTGTCATGCTTTTTTCCATAATCGTTGTTGGTTATAACCCTTGGAGGAGTATAAGGGAATACACCCTCCCCAAGATTTGTTCTCTTTCTTAAGAAAGGTCATTTTTTACAAGTTGTCTTGAAGAACTACAAGAGCGTACACCCTCCAAGGTCATCTTGGTTTGTTTTGGAAACCCTTGGAAGTAAAAGGGCTTACACCGCTAGGGCTTTGTGAATCAAACATTTCAATCCAAGTTTTTCTTCTCAAGGTCAAATATTTTTTTCAAGGTTGTGCGAAGAGAAGTACAAGGGCATACACCCTATTGGCATTTCCTAGATTGACTTAGCTACACTTGGGAAGTACAAGGGAGTACACCCCTAAGTGCTTAGCCAATCCATATTTTTCATTAACCCTTTACAAGATTTATCTTTGGATAGTGAACTTGATGCCTTGGGGGGTTTTCCTCCCTTAGGGTGTACCTTTTCTTCCACAAATTCTCATTTATGTACTAAATTTTTTTCTACAACCATTAGGCTATAGAAAATCACTAACCCTAGGTGCTGATATCTCACTAACTCCTCCATTTTTAAGCCATTAAGCCACTAAATTTCCTCCATTTTTAAGCCACTAATTCCACTAACTAGGGTGCATTGTTTAATCTAGTCTTGGGGATTTTTATACGGTTGATTTAGTTGTTGCATGTAATTGAATGCTAGATACATAAGGTTGATAAGTTACTGCAGAAAATCATTTTATAACAACTTTCTTTATTCAGTCTTTAAGTGCTATACTCAAGTCATAATTGATTACTAAATTCATTGATGATATTGCCAATAGATCTTGTGCTTTATATGTTGATTTGGATACTTCATTTTCTGATATAAACTGTCATCCACTGCTAAAAATTAGGGATAGGAAGCTTAACTTGCTGATCCAAACTAACACATAGCATTGCAAGGTGTATTTTCTTGTGTTTCGGGCAGGTACAGGTGCATCGACAACTATCTTTTGACTTGGTATCCATTTACCTCTCTTTACTTACCATTTCCAACCAATCATTTTTTCCATCATTTGACCTTCCAGGGGAATTCTCCTTACACTTCCCTTCATCCCTTCGATTCCCCAAGGGACTCTGGGGTCGCCTCCCAAGAGTGACCTTAGTCAACCCCCAAGAGTGGGACCTACATCAAGGTGAAATTAGGTGTAGGACTCCCAAGTTGTAGTACTTGAATTTTTGGTTGGATCGGGATTTTCCCAACCTACAACTTGTGCTATAAAATTTTGGCCTCCCTGCTAGGGAGGATTTTGAATCCTCTTCGTGCCCTAAAATGACACTTTTGGCAAGTCTCTTTCACAAAGCCTTCATCCCGAGCTTTCCTAGTGCCTCCACTCCAATAACCTACCTTTTTCCTTTAACAAACCTTCTTTAAAGTTTGTCTAGCGACTCCACCTTTCCTGAACCCACCTTTCCCTTACTCACCTTTCCCCTGCTCTACCCTTTCATCCTTTGATAAGCCTTTCTCTTCCCTCGAAACTCCTTTGAGATTTTCTTCTAGTCAATGGGACTATGGCACCTTGGAATCAACCAAGACCCTTCCATCCCTCATGTAAGAAACTTTTGCAGATGGAAAGGGAAAAAGATGTTAATAAAGCTATTGAAGAGCTGATGAAACAAGTAAAATAATTATTGCATGAATCTATCAAAGACCAAGCCCTCATAGATGAAGAGGTTCTTGAAGAATGTGCTTATGAAAAAATATTCCAAGAAGATCCTAATGAAGCTTATCACGTTGAAGGTCAAGAGGAAAACATTATGAGTTATGAACTTTTCAAGGATCTTGAAAACAACATGTTCCATGATCCTGGAAGTGAAGAGGCCTCAGATTCAGTTGATCAACATATTGACACTTTCATACAGATTGGAAAACATGGATGGGACATGAGCCTTTTAACCTTTAATGGAGATCCCACTTATGATGTTGAGGGTATCCCTAAAACAAAGGATTGGTATCTGTGCATATATGACTCAGATGTTTGGAATGGTGATGGTGACATGATCACATATTTTTTCCATCCATTCGAGGACGACCTAACGTAGCATTTTTAGGATGATTTTCAACCACCATACACAGATTTTGATAGACACTGGGTCATGGCCTGCCCAAATAAATACAAGGTCCATACTACCAAACATAATTACTTTAATGTTGAGACTTTGGGCAGGGATTTGAAGACAAAGAAAAGACGTTTCCCGAGTCCAAAGGAGGAGTTTTCCTCTAAGGTTGTGCCTTACCCCATTTCCTCTTGTTTGGGAAATCATAAGGTTTTCTTTGGATCTCTTGTCCTTTCTAAACCTTTAGGGAGCAGTGATCTTCTAAGTGAGGATGAATATAAGCCGTCATATATTCCACTCAAGAGATGGATAGATCAGGCTTGTGGCTATCCTTTCAAGCAAGAGTTCCAGGACGATTGAGATTGTGGTTTCTCTTTTCAGAAGGATTTCCTCCCTCCCATCCATCTCCATGAGTTTTGTTTCATGATCAATTATATGTCTTTTTATGATCATGATTACTATGTTCTAGAGTTATCTTTATTGTTTCACATGATTAAGCATAGGTGAAAATGTCTTCATTTGATGATCAGGTGATTGTACTGGTTGTATGTTTTCACCTAACACCTTTGGGGATTAATCTTCAGGGTCTCGGAACCCCAGGTAAGTTTGTAAGTCATATTTTTTTACCTGTATTTTCATCTTGATTTTGCATACTAGTTTAGATGCATTTCATTTTCATCTTTCTCTACTTGCATATTGATTTCATGCTTAGTTTAGAAATTTTTGAAAAAATGTCAAAATTTTATTTTTCTAGTTTATTGGGTTTTAATTATCATCATATGAGAACAAGGATGGGTAGGCCATCCTGCACTTGAAATTTTTATGTTTCATAGTGCATACAAATCAGATCCAAATAATGATTGAACAAAGAAATTCATTATTTACCCGTTGAGGAGTGGTGGCCACCTCAAACCGCCCAACAATGTTTTGTTGATAACTTCTTTGTCTAATGTCTGATTGAAGTGATTATAGAGCCAAAATAAACTAGATTCATAGGTATATCCTATGTAGAAACAAGTTTTGAAAATCCCTTAAAATTATATGCCAAATAGGTTGAGGAACATCTTACATGTCAAAGTTGTTTTTAATTTGCAGTCTGGACCATCAATCACGGTTTTTGGTGTAACTTTTTTGTTCGATGATGGATAGAAATGATTCCAATTGGAGATGAAATTATATCCATGTAGGTACTTCCATTAGAAATATGTTTTGAAAACAATAAATGATGGGTCAAATATTCCAATGAACAGACTAGGAAACAGAGTTTGAGCAGTGCAGATTTATGACAAGTAGTTAGTATTTTAAGCATAACTTTCTCGTATGATATCAAAATTGAGTGATTACACTTGAATTTTACTCTAGATTTATAGGATAATACACCATATAAACAATTTTTCAAAATTTATCTATTAGGTCTCCCAAAAATTGATTGTCCCAACTCTGTTCTTGATCTTCCTGCTTGACAACTAGTAAGTATTTTGACCATATATTTTTCGATTGATATCCAAATTGAGAAATTCAAATTGGCTTAGAAGGTAGATTTAAAGGAATATTTTATATAGAAACATGTTTTAAAATAATTCTCATATGTTCTCTCAAAACATATCTATCCCAACTGTGTTTTCAGTGATTTTAACAAGACTCGATGCTACAAGAGTTTGGTCAACAAGATACATCTCTTAGATTAGGATTTAGATATGCATGGATTTTTGTAGGCACAATATTTTCTAATTAGGTTATAGAAATACTAAAAATTTCAAGCATCTAGTGCCTAGATTGAGAGTCGTGACCTTGACAAGCCATGGAGAAAAATGCAAAGACAATACCTAAATCAAGAATATGATAGCAATGGAATCCTGACATAACCATCGTGGGAGTTCACTAAGTTCCCAATTACTTAAATATGAAATGGATCAAGGTGCCAAACATGATGTTGAGCAGTTAGAATGTCGAATCCAACTATATTTTTGGAAAATTTGTAAAAAACAAAAATTGTAGAAAATTAGAAGTTGGCTTAATCAAATGATGATTCTCCTATCATTCAATGGTAAGACTATGAATTGAAGCAATAAACTGGTTGGGAACCAACTGTACCTTTGGTCCTTTTATTCCCATTTTTTGGATAAATAAGGAGATCATGTCTCAAGGACCTTAGGTTGAAGACTTGGAGTGTCGAGAGACTACATGACTAGTAGTACCCTTTTGCCCAAATAGAAAACCCATTCACCACCACAGATGGTCATAGGTTTACAAATGGAATACACCACACCAATTGTCTTCTGGAAGGTAGTGGGCCTTCTTCCATGAGGTAAGAAGGCCACTCGATTACGTTGTATCTTAGATTGCTCTAGATTTCATGATATGTGCTTGGACATTATGCCTTTTTCCCTGCTTCACCTTGGTGGTTAACATTGTGCCCTAGTAAGTGGTTTTCCTTGGGTATGGTTTTGCTACTGGGAACTCCCTTAATAATCCATCATACCTATCCCAACCATACTTACCACTTTCCATCATTATTCCCCTCCATTTCCTTATCTCTTGGGATTTTAGGGTGTATTGACCCAAGAAGGGGTTGTCCCTCATTCTATGGGAAGAAGGGGATAAAGGTCCAGAGGGGTTGATGTTGAGTAAAAGATAAAAGCCTTGTTATAATCCTTCCAGATTATTCACCCAAGGATCACCCAATAAAGAAAAAAAAATGCTTATCTTTGAGTAAAAGCGGCCCACAATATAATAAAGAAATGCTTGAAAGGTAGGTTGAGGGATAAGAGGACTCATCACGAGCTGACCTATCACATCCATGGATACCTAGTGGTATGAAATTGTCATCATCTGGTCACCAAACTAGCACAGTGACGCTCAGTTGCATGGTTGAGAGAAAGGGGGTCTCATCACAAGCCAAACTTCTAATTTCCATTAGGTGTTTGTGGGTGATACTGACACCACCTGATCACCACACCAAGGAAGTGACCTTTAATTTCTCCTTATGCTATTATGAAAGAAAATATAATGAAATAAATTAAAATGAAAATGATGGGCTTGCAAAAAGTGCATTGCAAATGAAGGTGGTACACACCCTCTACAAAGGCACCCATGAGTGAGACATTATGACCCCTAGTATGTCATGAGCCCTATGCCCATTGAGTCTTCACCCCATCCACCTCATACACTTTACATGGATTATATAGGGACCTCTCGGAAGCTATCCTTGACCTATATCAAGATCTACCCAGTAGAACACCTCGTCAACTCTCCCATACTTAAGCTTGATCAGTCGCATAGTGTCTTTGAGTTGTTAATTGTTTAATATGGTGATATTTGATGAAAATGCTTGGATGGATTATTTATTGATTGGATTAACTTATCATGATGTTATGACTTGAGATCATTGGAGGGAATGTTCATTTTTCTTTGCAGGACCTAGCTGGTGGATAGTTTAGGGAGAGCAAGTGTAGCTTGGGTTTTCATGGGGCTACAAGCCCACACGTTGGATGCCAAGGGCCCGCATGTTGAATGAGAGAGATAAAACTTGGAAGGCCTCAAATATGACATGGAAAACATAACCTATCCCCCACATGGAAAAAACTTTTCCTAGGAGGGGGAAAATGTCTCTTCTTGAGGCATGATGTCACCTAGGGGGATTAGGGTTTGGTGGTGTGGTCGATGCATGGGCACTTGGAAGTTTTGAGAAGAAGTGGGCTTTGACCATGAAGGAAGTGATGTGGATACATGACTTGTGGATTTAGGAAGCCTAAACACCCTCCTCCTACACTAACGACTTTCTCTGAATGCCAAAACATCCCTAAAGGGGTGACGTCCTCCTAAATTAGGGTTTAATTTGTGCAAAAGAGAAAATTTTAAGTGAATTGTTTAATATTATTTTGTTAAGGGGGAAAGATTAGGGTTGTTGACCCCTAATATTTTGTTTTACTCTGTAATTTGTGGAAAATATATGTTAGCTAAATTTTGTATAAATAGAGATCATAAGATATCATTTTAATCAGAACTCTCCCTTGTGGAGAAGGACTTGGTCTGAAATTTCTGGCCCTCTTGGCCATTTTCATCTCTTGTGCAAGTG
This sequence comes from Picea engelmannii, assembly GCA_009831015.1. Lineage (NCBI taxonomy): Eukaryota > Viridiplantae > Streptophyta > Pinopsida > Pinales > Pinaceae > Picea > Picea engelmannii. Next base: position 279,823 of record ML795436.1, read on the forward strand.
TTATGGTTTATATTTTCTATTGGCAGTGAGAAGTGATGTGCTATGCTTGGAGACTCTTTCTTATGCATGTGGATGGACTTAACTTGGAAGATTAGAGTTTGATCTAGCTTTTTTGCGGAATTGGTAAGGGAAAATATGCATTTATTGTCTTTCATCTTTCTTTTTTCCATAATCATTGTTGGTTATAACCCTTGGAGGAGTATAAGGGCATACACCCTCCCCAAGATTTGTTCTCTTTCTTAAGAAAGGTCATTTTTTACAAGTTGTCTTGAAGAACTACAAGAGCGTACACCCTCCAAGGTCATCTTGGTTTGTTTTGGAAACCCTTGGAAGTAAAAGGGATTACACGGCTAGGGATTTGGGGATCAAACATTTCAATCCAAGTTTTTCTTCTCAAGGTCAAATATTTTTTTCAAGGTTGTGCCAAGAGAAGTAAAAGGGCGTACACCCTCTTGGAATTTCCTAGATTGACTTAGCTACACTTGGGAAGTACAAGGGAGTACACCCCTAACTGCTTAGCCAATCCATATTTTTCATTGACCCTTTACAAGATTTATCTTTTGGATAGTGACCTTGATGCCTTGGGGGATTTTCTTCCCTTAGGGCACACCTTTTCTTCCACAAATTCTCATTTATGTACTAACTTTTTTTCTACAACCATTAGGCTGCAGAAAATCACTAACCCTAGGTGATAA